>JAIWVJ010000028.1:0-162457 GCA_024322285.1 Musa beccarii
GAATCTATAGAGATAAATCCAAGAGGATACTTGACTTGTCCCAGTCCAGGTACATAGACACCATTGTCAAAAGGTTTGGCATGGAAAAGTCCAAGAGAGGTCTCATACCAATGAGACATGGAATATCACTTTCTAGAAGTATGTCCCCAATGACTCCTAAAGAAAGGGCACACATGGATATGATACCATATGCATTAGCGATAGGATCTATCATGTATGCTATGCTATGTACCAGGCCTGATATAGCGCATGCTCTGAGTGTCGCGAGCAGATATCAGGCAGATCCAAGCTTGGAGCACTGGAAAGTAGTAAAAAGTATCCTTAAGTACTTGAGAAGGACTAAGGATCTTTTACTAGTATATGGAGGTAGTAGCCTCAGGGTTGAGAGCTACATGATGTGTGCGTGGGCGAGTGACTCCGAACAGAAAATTTCAAGACTGCGCGATTTCGGGAAAATGGGCGTAACTTCCTCGATACAGATCGGATTGACCCGATTGCAAAAGCCACCGATCAAGGAAAAAAAAGGACCGAGATAATTGCAGTTCACCACCAAGGCTTAAAGGAAATTCCACCAGCCAAGGATAAAGAACTGTTTGATTCACCACCAACGATGTTGGATAAAGAATCGAGATAAAATTCAACTCACAAGAGGAATTTTCATTCATTCAACCAGTCCCCTTACAAATGAGAATATGTCTCATTATATAGATATTAGACTCAGAAAACAACATGGGAACTACCCAAACAATAAAGACTAACAAGACTAACAAGACTAGGAGATAAAATTCGTTCACTAACAATAACCAGCAAATATCTACTTCCAAAGAGCATTAAATCACTTTGGAACTTATCCTGAATAACTCCCCTTTGATATAGCATCAATCAGCAACGAATTTTGATATTGGTATCATCATTCCTTATCCTATCGAAGTAAGTTGTAACCGAAGTTAGTTTTGGCATGAATAAGTATCGATAGTGTTTGTTTTGCCGAAGGAATCAACTTAGGACTTAAGGATTGATTAGTAGTCTCGGATGCTCCCGCATCATTCTCCCCGGGTTGTTTGAGATTTGTCCTCAAATCTGACAAGTCATCATCGTCCAAGTAAGGAGAAAGATCACCTATATTAAAAGTTGCCGAAACTCCATATTCTCTAGGAAGATCAATCTTGTAAGCATTTTCGCCAATTCTCTCGAGAACTTCAAATGGACCGTCAGCTCTGGGCATAAGCTTATTCTTCCGCTGAGAAGGAAATCTTTCCTTCCTTAAATGTAACCACACAAGATCACCTGGTTGGAAATGAGTCTTCCTCCGATGTTTATTAGCTTTCTTCCTATAAGACTCGTTAGCCTTCTCGATCTTACTTCGAATCTGCTCATGGAGTTTTTTTATTGATTCAGCTCGCTCTTTGCCATCAAAGTTCACTTGTGAATTGGATGGAATAGGAATTAAATCAATCGGTGTGAGTGGATTGATTCCATACACAATTTGAAGGGTGATCGACAAAGAGCATAACTCGTGCAATCGATTATAAGCGAACTCAAAGATGTGCAAGCTTCAAATCCCAATCTTTTAGGGATTTACTAACCATTCCTCAAGTAACGAGTGAGAGTGCGATTGGTTACCTCCGTTTGGCCATCGGTTTGAGGATGACAAGTACTGAATAGAAGTCTGGTTCCAAGCATTCTCCATAAGGTCTTCCAGAAATAACTTAAAAATTTAGAATCACGATCAGATACAATGGTCTTTGGTACTCCATGAAGGCGAATGATCTCCTTGAAATAAAGATCAGCCACATGAGATGCATCATCCGTCTTGTGGCATGGAATAAAATGGGCCATTTTAGAAAACCGATCAACAACCACCATAATAGCATCTTTTCCCCTCGAGTTCTTGGAAGAGCCATAATAAAATCCATGCTCACATCTTCCCAAGGTAATGAATGGTTGGAAGGGAGTATCTGACCCTTGGTGGAAATGACTCTTTGCTCTTTGACAAGTTGCACACCTCAAGATGATAGCATGTACGTCTCCACTCATCTTTGGCCAATAAAAGTGCTCTTGAAGGATTTCAAGAGTTTTGTTCATGCCGAAGTGACCGTACTGAACCTCCACCATGTGCTTCTCGGATCAACAATTCTCTAAATGAACTCTTCGGCACACATAATCGATTTCCCTTGAAAAGAAAATCATTTTGGACAGAATATGTACCTTGAATTCCATGTTTGCAACTATCGATAATAGTAGAGAACTCCGGGTCTTCAGAATATAGTTCTTTTATGGATTGAAAACCAAGAATTCTAGAATCAAGAACAGCAAGCATAGAGTATCTTCTTGATAAAGCATCCGCAACAACATTAGTATGGCCAGGTTTATATTTCGAAACGAAAGAAAAGGATTGAAGAAATTCTACCCATTTGGCATGCCTTGAGTTGAGCTTGCGTTGGCCACTAATAAACTTCAAAGCCTCATGGTCAGAATGAAGTACAAACTGTTTAGGCCTTAAATAGTGACTCCAATGATCAAGAGCTCTCACAATGGCGTAGAACTCCTTATCATAAGTTGAGTAGTTCTTCTTCGAATCGGTTAACTTTTCACTGAAATATGCCAATGGCCTTTGTTCTTGAACAAGAACAGCTCCAATGCCAACTCCACTTGCATCACATTCAACTTCAAATACTCTATCAAAATTAGGAATGGCAAGAATGGGGGACTCACATAGCTTCAGTTTGATGAGTTCAAAAGCGGCATGAGCAGCTCTTGTCCATTGCTCGAGATACTCAGCGACTCAAGATCATGTATGGAGCAGGATTTGGAATTGAAGCATTTAACAAGTAGCGAAAAAGATATCTTTATCAGATTCAATTTTGTTATTCATTTAATGCTTTCTAGATTGAGATTGTTGTATTGTGTGTTTCTATGTTTCCACAATGTGATGTATTCACAGGTCGTTTAGGAATTGCAATTTTATTGAATATCGTAAGGCGTCATAGTCTACAACATGTGTAGTCATGGCTACTTTTTTGCTTATGTTCTCTTGGAGATGAGTCTGGTGGAATGAGTCCATTCCACCTTTCTGAGGTGGGGTGCATTCTCCTAGACTGCTTTAAGAGATCTCAGGCTATAGTCTACGGCTTGTGTAGACAAAGCTACTTTGTGCAAACTTCATACTAATACAATTACATTTACTTACAAAAAAAAAAAGCTCTTGTCCATTCAAAAGAACCCTTCTTCATGCATTCAGTGATAGGGGCCATGATTGTACTGAAGTTCTTCACAAAACGACGATAGAAAGAAGCAAGGCCATGAAAACTCCTTACATCGGTGATGGATTTCGGAACCGGCCAGGTTTTCATTGCATCCACTTTCAATTGATCAATGGAAATTCCATCTTTCGAAACCACATCTCCAAGGAATATAATGCTGGAAGAGAAGAACTCACACTTCTCCATTTTGGCATAAAGCTTCTGTTCTCTCAAGGCTTTAAAGACCTGTTTCAAATGAGAAATATGCTCCTCCTCGCTTTGACTATAAACAAGGATATCGTCAAAGTATACAATAACAAATCGACCAATGAAGGAATGAAGAACCTCGTTCATAAGCCTCATGAACGTACTTGGAGCATTAGAAAGTCCGAATGGCATAACCAACCATTCATATAAACCTCCCTTAGTCTTGAAAGTCTGTTTTCCACTCATCTCCTTTCTGCATTCGGATCTGGTGATAGCCACTTCGCAAATCTATCTTTGAAAACACAGTAGAACCATATAATTCATCAAGCATATTATCAAGTCTAGGTATAGGATACATGTAATTAATAGTGATGTTGTTGATGGCTCGGCTATCGACACACATTCTGAATGTTCCATCCTTCTTTGGTACGAGTAGTAGGAACAGAACATAGGCTCATACTTTCGAACATATCCCTTGTCAATAAGTTCATTGACTTGTCTTTGCAACTCCTTTGTTTCCTCCGGGTTGCATCTATATGCTGCTTTGTTTGGTAGAGGGGCAATGGGCAACAAGTCAATTTGGTGCTCAATACCTCTTATTGGAGGTAATCCAGATGGCAATTCTTCGAGGAACACATTTGCAAAGTCTCTTAACAAGGAATGCATTTTCGGATGTATAGGTCTCTCTTTCTCACTCTTTTTCTCAACCATAAGCAAAGCAAATACATTTTTCTATTTGGTAATGGCTCTCTTAACCTATGTTTCACTCAAGAAGAGATTTTCCTTACTAGTGTTTCCCTTCCCAGGTTGATTTCAATGTATCATGCTCGGTTTCAAAGATTCAAGAGTAATGCACTTTCGTTCCTTGTGAAAAGAGTATGTGTTTTTATGCCCATCATGTACAGCCTCTCTATCATATTGCCAAGGTCTACCTAACAACAAGTGACAAGCATCCATAACATCGCATAGAACTTCATCTTGATAATTCTTCCCAATGGAAAATGATATAAGGGCTCGTTTGGTTACCTTCACATCACTTCCTTTGCTAAGCCACTGAAGCTTGTAAGGTTGAGGATGTTTTGATATTGGTAGCTTCAGTTTTTCAATCATGGTTGTCGAGGCAACATTGGTGCAGCTTCCTCCATCGATAATCATCATACACACTTTCCCGTTAATAGTGCAACGGGTGTGGAAGATGTTCTCCGTTTGCTCATTCTCTTCGGGAGATATCTCAGCATGTAATGCTCTCCATATCACCAACAACTCACCATCATCAGCTTTTTCAACGATATTCTCGGATTCTTCAGCTTTAGAATCATTCTGGTCATGTTCATCGTTGGCCTCTTGAAGTTCCAAATCAATCTTCTCAATTTCTTGAAGAGTCATAACTCTCCGATTTGGACAATTAGCTTGCAAATGCCCATAGCCATGACACTTAAAACACTTCCTTGTGTCACCATCAACTTTCTTGCTGGTTTCTTTGATGGGTTCCACCAACTTCTCTTTACCCTTAGCGTTCGACGAAACACCTTCATATTTGCTTGAGGAAGCACCCCTAAAGTAGGATGTCCCCTTCGAGGAGGTTCTGGAAGAAAACCTCTTGCTACTCTTTAGTTGTTTCTCAACCTTCATTGTTAGCTTGCAAACATCTTCGAAGGACCAATAAGGCTGAAGTTCAACCAAATCAGCAATTTCTCGATTCATGCCACCAAGGAATCGAGCGATGGTTTGCTCAGGAACTTCTGGAACTTCGTATCTCATCATGAGTTGTTCGAACTCACGAATATATTCTTCAATACTCATCCCTTGTTGTCTTAGGGAATTCAACTTGAGAAACAGATCTTGCTTATAGGTATCGGGCAAGAACCTTTTCTTCATAAGTTTCTTGAGTTTATCCCAAGACTTGATTCGGCTTTTTTCTTCTCTAGCTTGCTGACGCTTTAAATTCTCCCACCATAGAGAAGCATATTTAGTGAGTTTCAGAACAGCGACCTTGCACCTCTTCTCATTCGAGTATGACTTAAAGTCAAAAACTCATTCAATGGCAATGAGCCAATCAACAAAGTTGTCAGGATTGAGACTACCCTCGAACTCAGGTGCATCTGCTTTAATCTCATGGTCATTCTCATGGTATCTTCTTCTTCTTCTCCGAACTCGGTGCTCAGAAGCACTAGAGTTGCCTCCAGCGGAATCAGAATCATCATTAGAATTGTGATGCGAATCTGATTCGTCATGGTGTCACTGATCATCGGGACGCCTTGCTGGTTGCTCTTGTCTCTCCGAGTTCTCTAGGAGATTAAGAACTCGCTCCATTTGCCTTTAGAGATTCTCTATAGCACGATCTCGCCTCAGGTCGTGCGCTTGCTCCAAAGTCAAGGCTCGTGGAACTTGTTCGTCACCCATGGTAAGTAGAAGATAACAACACAAAGGAATCACTCAAGATAAGTTCAACCTTGAGATCTGATACCAACTTGATGCGTGCGTGGGCGAGTGACTCCGAACAGAAAATTTCAGGACTGCGCGATTTCGAGAAAATGGGCGTAACTTCCTCGATACAGATCGGATTGACCCGATTCCAAAAGCCACCGATCAAGGAAAAAAAAGGACCGAGATAATTGCAGTTCACCACCAAGGCTTAAAGGAAATTCCACCGGCCAAGGATAAAGAACTGTTTGATTCACCACCAACGATGTTGGATAAAGAATCGAGATAAAATTCAACTCACAAGAGGAATTTTCATTCATTCAACCAGTCCCCTTACAAATGAGAATATGTCTCATTATATAGATATTAGACTCAGAAAACAACATGGGAACTACCCAAACAATAAAGACTAACAATACTAACAAGACTAACAAGACTTGGAGATAAATTTCGTTCACTAACAATAACCAGCAAATATCTACTTCCAAAGAGCATTAAATCACTTTGGAACTTATCCTGAATAACTCCCCTTTGATATAGCATCAATCAGCAACAAATTTTGATATTGGTATCATCATTCCTTATCCCATCTAAGTAAGTTATAACCGAAGTTAGTTTTGGCATGAATAAGTACCGATAGTGTTTGTTTTGCCGAAGGAATCAGCTCAGGACTTAAGGATTGATTAGTAGTCTCGGATGCTCCCGCATCACTACATGAACTCGAGCTTCCAGTTCGATGTCGATAATAGCAAGTCTAATTCAGGGTATGTGTTCACTGCTAGTTATAGGTGCCCTACAAGCCAATCACATGAGTGATTGCACCTGTAACACGCTGCGTCAATCTCTTTGCTTATGATTATTGGCATTATCTCACATTATCTAGATGTATATTGTGATGTCTCTGGATCTGTGCAATGGGAATCGGATCGTGATGAGATCATGATAATGAGACCGATTCACCTTTAAACACAAACCCTAAATTATCCTGGTCATAGGTTACTCGAGAAGGACATCAAGATAACCAAATAGACTGGTGTGTTGTATACCCGTTCATATGATGGAGGTAGTTGGTCTCATAGCTACTCGTGTGGGGACACTAAGGGTACAGTGCAGGTGCTCATTGGAGAATGAGTTCACTGATTGATCTCCCTATGGAATGCTGGATAGTTATTGATACCTCACGTCAGGACAATGATTCCGTAGTCCCGATGAGTGTATCGGTCCTTAGACTTGAGACACCAAGGATGTCCTCAGATGAGTACTCCACTCTTTGATCTAGGACTTATAGGTTTGGAAAGTTCCATATCTAGTACAGCCGGTCATTGAGAGTGGTAGCCAACCTTATGAAGGCTATTGAGTGTTAATAGAGGATCATCCGCTCTCGGTATCATGAGAGGAATATCCCATGTGTTCTTGCTCGAACAAATCCTTGGCCAAGGTTATTCGGATTGAGAGAGAAAGAGTTCTCCAGAGAATCCGACAAGAGCAAGACTCGAGGAGAGACCGTATGGGCCGACAAACACCATGCCCTGGATAGGGTCTCTGGGATATTAGATGGATGAGGGACTATAGATACATAGTAATCGAGGACAAATAGGTCCAAAGATTGATTCCCCTGTATCGTCTGGGGCCGCGGTGTAGTGGCCTAAACGTCCACTTGCCGATGAGTTGGGTGAATTATTATAGAGATAATAATTCACTAAGTCAGAAGGAGTTCTGATAAGTATGACTCACGGCCAGCTCGATATTGGGCCTAGAGGGTCGCACACATATGGTAGGTATTGCGATGAGTAGATGTTCAGATATGAGATATCCGCCGAACCCCCTATCTTATTGGATATCTATTAAGCCCCTGAATTATTGGATCTTGAGATGAGATCCAATAATTGCTAATAAGAGATTATTGGGTAGAGGCCCACTAATCCAAGAGGCTTGGATAATTGGATGGAGATCCAATACCCAATAGGGCAAAAGATGATATGAACCAGATCAAGCTAGTCAAGACTCAATCAACATTCTATGATTGCAAGAAGATTCTAAAATGGCCAACGTGATCATAAAGAGAGAAGGACAAATTTGAAGACCTCGACTTGAAGAAGAAAAGTCTATTCAGCTATGTTTACCAAAATTCATGAATTAGGAATATGAATGTTATTTAATGCATTCATTCCTTTTGTACTATCCTCATACTATATAAATGAGGCTAAATCAAAGTGTACACAGACAATTTGGGAAGTATAACAATTCTTCAACACCGGTGAGTGTTTTGTTTTTAAGTTCTTGCATGAACTTTAGAACTTATCGAGCTTTTTCGCTTGTATGCGTTCAAACCAAATCTTTGCTTTTCCTTTGACTTATCAGACTTTTAGTTTGTGGCGTCTTAAGGGAATTCAAAGTGCTATTCTAGTTATTTCATCAATTTTCTATTGATAAATAATTAGAATAGTTTCCCTTACTTCATTCTTGAACGATCCGCCTTGTTTCAATTCGTTGGAGGGTGTCAATTTGCATTCCATATGTATCATAGCTCTTTAGCTATCGGGGTGTATGGTTGCTAAATTGATGATTTCCATCAAAAGATCCATTAGGGTTTTTTAAGGGGGCCTCTATAAATAGGAGGGGACCAAAGCTCTATAGGCTGGGGGTTTCTTTTGGTAGCCACCTCCTGTTCTCCTCTCCCCAGACAGAGAGAGAGGAGCATCGTCGCAATCCCTGTTGTGTGGATACCGCTAGAGAGGAGGACACTTGACTTCCTTCATCCTCTCCCACAGATCTGCAAGAATTCAGGGATATACGATCTCCCTAGGTATCTTCTTTTTTACATGTGCGGTTTTTGCGGATTTGCTTTTGACGCACCGATCTTCGCACGACGACGGAAACTTTCTACGAGAAATCTAGGGTGTTTTGTTTTATGTTCTTCCGCTACGCATGTGATATCGCTCCCCCTTGACGGATTTTCCAACATTCACCCTGAATGGAGGAGCAGTATGCTGGAAGAATTTCAAGCAAGACACTACTGCTGACTCGACCACAAAGACGGAATACATTACTGCGGTAGAGGCAACAAAGGAGGGAGTCTGGATGAAGAAGTTCATCATAGATCTAGGAGTCATCCTGAGTAGCGAGGAGCTGATTCCTTTATATTGTGATAAATACGGGACGATTACTCAAATAAGGGAACCCAGGTCTCTTCAGAAGTGTTCTGAGGAGGTTCCAACTTATTAGAGAGATCGTGGCCCGAAGAGATGTAGTAGTGGAAAGAGTTCCATCCGAAGATAACATTGCAAATCCACTAACAAAGCCATTGACTCAGATTGTGTTTGAGCGTCACAGAGGTCTGCTGGGGATCAGACATGTTGATGATTAGCTTTAGGTTAAGTGGGAGATTGCTAGTCATATGTGCCCTGCAAGCCAATCATATGAGTGATGGCACTTGTGACTTGATATGCATCTTTTCTCTTTGTTTATTATTAGTCGTTTTATCACTTTATCATGCGTGTTGTATATATTGTGATGTCCTTGGATCTGTGCAATGGGAATCAGATCGTGATGAGATCACGATAATAAGACCGATTCACCTTTAAACATAGACCCTGTATTATCCTAGTCATAGGTTACTTGAGAAGGACATCGAGATAACCGGATAGACTGGTATGCTGTATACCCGTCCATATGATGGAGGTAGCTGGTCTCATAGCTACTCGTGTGGGGACACTAAGGGTACAGTGCAGGTACTCGTTGGAGAATGAGTTCACTGATTGATCCACCTACGGAATGCTGGATGGTTATTGATACCTCACGTCAGACAGCGATTCCGTAGTCCCAGTAGTGTATCTGGTCCTTAGACTTGAGACACCAAGGATGTCCTGTATGAGTACTTCACTCTTTGATACTAGACTTATAGGTTTGGAAAGTTCCAAATCTAGTACAACTGGTTATTGGGAGTGGTAGCCAACCTTACGAGGGCTATTGAGTGTCAATAGATGATCATCCACTCTTGGTATCATGAGAGGAATATCCTATGTGTTCTTGCTTGAACAAATCCTTGGCCAAGGTTATTCGGATTGAGAGAGAAAGAATTCTTCAAGAGAATCCGACAAGAGCAAGACTCGAGGAGAGACCATATGGGCTTGACAGCACCATACCCGGTATAGGGTCTTTGGGATATTGGATGGATGTGAGACTATAGATACGTGGAAACTAAGAATAGATAGGTCTAAAGGATTGGATTCCCCTATATTGTCTGGGGGTCGCGGCGTAGTGGCCTATTACGTCTGTAGTCGATGAGTTGGGTGAATTATTATAGAGATAATAATTCACTAAGATTTCTTACACAATCTCTTCTGGGACCAGAATTAATATGTGGTATGATCCTTGGGTGAATGGAAAAAGTATATTTCAATTATATGGCGATCGAGTACAAAGAGATCTTGGGGCCCCTAAAGATTGGAAGGTTTAGAGTTCATTGCTAACGGCTTTGGTGTCTTCCTAATCCTATTTCTCCGATATACTATTACTTTGGCCGACTATTATAGCTCTTCCAATCAGGAATAACTCATCAGATATGCTTAATTGGCTTCATGACAATGGAAAGTTTAGTGCTAAATCTGCATGGAATCAAATCAGACAAAGAAATAACAAGTGGATCCCGAGCAGTTGGATATGGGATAGACCGGGCTCACAGAGACATTCCTTATGCACATGGCAGGCCCTTCTTGCCAAACTACCCACAATGGATAATATGTTTAAAAGGTATATATATTGTTAACCGAAGCTCTCTTTGTATGCACTAGGAAGAAGATATTGATCATCTTTATTTTGCTTGCGACTACACTAATTAGATATGGGAGGAGATTCTGAAGAGATTTGAACTCCATAGGCTACCAATGCCAAACTTGCATCAGGAACTAGAACAAACTACAAAGAAAGCTTCTCAAACAAAGGGCTTCTTACACAACTCGCAAAAATTACCTTCAGATGTGCTATTTGGTGGATTTGGAGGGAGAGGTGTAGCAGAATCTTTGAGGGCCACAACACGCACAATACTCACCTATTGCTCGAGATACTTAGCGACTCAAGAGCATGTATGGAGCAGGATCTGTAAATGAAGCATTTAACAAGTAGAGAAAAAGATATCTTTACCAGATTTAATTTTGTTATTCGTTAATGCTTTCTAGAATGAGATTGCTGTATTGTGTGTTTCTATGTTTCAACAATGTGATGTATTTATTCACAGGTCGTTTAGGAATGGTTGGTTATTACATTTTGCTATTTATTGAATATCAGAAGGCGTCATAGTCTACAACATGTGTAGTCATGGCTGTTTTTTTTGTTTATCTTCTCTTGGAGATGAGTCTGGTGGAGTGAGTCCATTCCACCTTTCTAAGGTGGGGTGCATTCTCCTAGATTGCTCCAAGAGATCTCAGGCTATAGTCTACGGCTTGTGTAGACAAAGCTATTTTGTGCAAACTTCATACTAAATATAATTACATTTACTTACCAAAAAAGATAATAATTTACTAAGTCAGAAGGAGTTCTGACAAGTATGACTCATGGCCAGCTCGATATTAGGCCTAGAGGGTCACACACATATGGTAGGTGTTGCGACGAGTAGAGGTTCGGATATGAGATATCCGCTGAATCCCCTATCTTATTGGATATCCATTAAGCCCCTGAATTATTGGATCCTGAGATGAGATCCAATAATTGCTAATAATAGATTATTGGGTAGAGACCCATTAATCCAAGAGGCTTGGGTAATTGGATGGAGATCCAATACCTAATAGTGCAAAAGATCCATTAGGGTTTTCAGGGGGCCTCTATAAATATGAGGGAACCAAAGCTTTATAGGTTGGGAGTTTCTTTTCGTAGCCACCTCTTGTTCTCCTCTCCCTAGAGAGAGAGGTGCATCGTTGCAATCCCTATCGTGTGGATACCGCTAGAGAGGAGGACGCTTGACCTCCTTCATCCTCTCCCATAGATTTGTAGGAATTCAAGGATATACGAATCTCCCTAGGTATCTTCTTTTACACGTGCAGTTTTGCGGATTTATTTTTGACGCACCGATCTTCACATGATGACGGAAACTTTCTACGGAAATATGGGGTTTTGTTTTCTATTCTTCCGCTGTGCATGTGATGTCGCTCCCCTGAAGGATTTCCCAATAGTTACAAGATGAGTCTGATTCGGTGATATACTCTCGAGGGACTCGACCAAGCAAATCATGTCTTCAGGTAACTGGTGACATCTCTATATCATAGATAAGATAATGAAACGCGATATAGGTGAGTCTTGAGGGACTTGACCGACTCAACATACACCGGGAATCGGTTCCTACCTATAACGATAGAAGGCCATGTGGGTCAATCTAATTACCTCACGTTTACTGACTTAATATTAATAATAGAGAAGATTTTTGATTTGGTCTCCTAACATAATGTGTCACACACATACATATTTAATATATATATCTACATCGCATGCAACTATATATACATATCTAGTAGGTGTATAACCAATCACACATCACATGAGCAATCACACCATATGATCATGGACCACATCCTAATGTGATCAGGCCCGAGCCTGTGGCCCCAATCACTTACATCAAGATCTATGTATGCTTCGACGCATCTCCATGCTTTGTGATCGTCTATCTCACTTTGTTGGATCCGTTGGTATCTTAACGCATCTCCATGTGTCGGATCGTCCATCTCGACCTCGTGGGTCCCGCTACCGCTGTCCCTCCTCATGTAATTACAATATAATTGCAAGCTCAACAATAAACGAGAAAAAAATAAACGCTCGCAAGCTCTAATAATAATAATCACATGTACATACATCACATCACAAGTCCATGATCATCTGTCCACATCATACATCACATGTATATGTTATTTTATAAGACTACTAGATAAATAATAATAGTTAATTAATCTATTTAATTAACATATATATTTTTTCTGAAAATAGGGATATTCAGAGAATTTTTTGAATTCTGAGGGGTATTTTGGTCATTCTATCAAAAGGGACAGAAATCAAAATTTCTAAAATTTCGAGGGGCAAAAATGACTTTTGCCCAAAAACCCTAACCCCTCTCCCTCTCTTGCTGCTACGTTGTGGTGTAGCCGCCGCCACCTTGCCGGCGACGGTGCCGCGGGTGGCTCGGCCGCAGCAGGAGGGCACAGCGCCCGCAGGTGCTGCCCCTGTCACGGGTAGGCACCGCTCATGCAAGCACCACCCACGGGGCAACGCTCGCAGGCATTGCTCCTTGCGGTCGACGTTGGCCCTCCGCAGCACTCGCACCGCTCGTAGCGCCCATAGGCGCCGCTTGTGCGAGTCAACCCGACGCGGCAATGCTTAGCCATACGCGGGCGCTTACGCTCGGTGTAGTGCGTTGCAGCGTGGCGTCGACCCTTGTGGATGGGCCGCCTACAAGCGGGCGCCGCCTGCCCCTTGCGGGCATTCTGCAGCAGCCGTGTACACGACCATGGCTACAAGTAGCCTTGGCCGTGATCGTTCTGCGAGTGCAGTAAAGGCAACAACAGTTGTTGCCCTTCCTCACCTTTTGCGTCAATGATTTTAACGACAAGACCTGTTCTAGATCACAACACATGCAGTTTATGATCCGATCTTTGCACGAACAACCTGACTCTAATACCACTATTGGGAAATCCATCTGGGGAGCGACATCTCATGCGCAATGAAAGAACAGAAAACAAAACACCTCAGATTTCCTATAGAAAGGTTCCATCGTCATGCGAAGATCGGTGCGTTAAAACAAATCCGCAAAAACTACATGTGTAAAAGAAAATACCTAGGAAGATCGCAAATTCCTGAATCCCTACAGATTTGTAAGAGAGGATGAAGGAGGTCAAGCATCCTCCTCTTTAGCAGTGTCCATACAGCAGGGACTGCGATTATACACCTCTCTAAGGAGAGGAGAATAGAAGGTGGCTACCAAAAAAAATCCTCAACCTGTAGAGGTTTGGTTCCCTCTTATTTACAGAGGCCCCCTATAAACCCTAATGGATCTTGCCCTGTTGGGTATTGGATCTCCATCCAATTACCCAAGCCTCTTGGATTAGTGGGTCTCTACCCAATAATCTCTTATTAGCAATTATTGGATCTCATTTTAGGATCCAATAATTCAGGGGCTTATTGGATATCCAATAAGATAGGGGGTTCAGCGGATATCTCATATTCGAACCTCTACTCGTCGCAACACTTACCATATATGTGTGACCCTCTAGGCCCAATATCGAGCTGGCCGTGAGTCATACTTGTCAGAACTCATTCTGACTTAGTGAACTATTATCTCTATAATAATTCACCCAATTCATCGACTATGGACGTACTAGGCTACTACGCCGCAGCCCCCAGACGATATAGGGGAATCTAATCCTTGGGACCTATCTTTCTTCAGTTATCATGTATCTATAGTCCCTCATCCATCTAATATCCTAGAGACCCTATACTGGACATGGTACTATCAGGCCCATATGGTCTCTCCTCAAGTCTTGCTCTTGTCAGATTCTCCTGGAGAACTCTCTCTCTCAATTCGAATGACCTTGGCCAAGGATTTGTTTGAGCAAGAATACATAGGATATTCTTCTCATGATACCGAGAGTGGATGATCCTCTATTGACACTCAATAGCCCTCGTAAGGTTGGCTACCACTCCCAATGACTAGCTGTACTAGATCTGAACTTTCCAAACCTATAAGTTTGGTATCAAAGAGTGGAGTACTCATACAGGACATCTTTGGTGTCTCAAATCTAAGGACCAGATATACTATTGGGACTACGAAATTGCTGTCTGACGTAAGGTATCAATAACCATCCAGCATTCCGTAAGTGGATTAATCAGTGAACTCATTCCCCAATGGGCACCTGCACTGTACCCTTAGTGTCCCCACACGAGTAGCTATGAGATCAGCCACCTCTATCATATGGACCGGTATGCAGCACACTAGTCTATTCTGTTATCTTGATGTTCTTCTCGAGTAACTTATGGCCAGGATAATTTAGGGTCTGTGTTTAAAAGAGAATCGGTCTCATTATCATGATCTTATCATGATCCAATTCTTATTGCATAGATCCAAGGACATCACAATATACATCTAGATAACGTGAGATAATGCCAGTAATCATAAGTAAAGAGATAGAAGCAACGTGTTACAGGTGCAATCACTCATGTGATTGGCTTGTAGGGCACTTATAACTAGCACTTTCTGCTCTTTATTGTTATTGTTTTTCTATTTTAATTACTTATTACATTTATTTTAAGTTAAGCACACTTTGATATCATTTTCGATATAGTTTTATCAAATCAAGTTTTTCTAAATCATCAAAATTTTAACAAAAGCACTAATTCAAACCCCCCCCATCATCTCAGTGTCGATTCGATCCTAACAATTGGCATCAGAGCTAACTTTTGTTATTTAATTTTAACATCCAAAAGAAATGGGTCACTCTATCCCTCATCCTCTTATGTTCAATGAGACGGTCTACACATATTAAAAAACACATATGAAGATTTTTCTAATTTCTATGGACTTTGATTTATTGAATATTATAGAATATGGTTTTCAAAAATCCTATAGACCAATGAATAAATGGTATGATCTAGAAAAAAATCATTTTCTTTGAATGCTAAAGCGATGAACGCTTTGTTTTGTGCTTTAGACAAAAATGAGTTCAATCATATTTTTATATGCGAAACTACACATGACATTTGGCACACACTTAAAGTTATACGGTAACGCATAAGTAGAGTTAAAGAGTCTAAAATCAATCTTTAGATTCATAGTTTTGAGTTGTTTCAAATGAAAACAAGAGAAATCATTGGAGACATGTATACCCATTTTACGAATGTTGTCAATAGTTTAAAAGCACTTAGTAAAAGTTTTACTAATCTTGAACTTGTAAACAAAATATTAAGATCTCGTCCAAAAAGTTGGGATCCAAAAGTAACAGCAATATAAGAAGCAAAGGACTTAAACAATTTTTTAGGTCTTTAATAACCTATGAAATGACTTGTTTGACATATGATGAACATAAGAACAACCTTCTAAAGAACATGAAAGATATGACACTTAGAACTAAAGAAAACTACTTGGGTAAAAACTCAAGTTATGATAGTGATGATGAGGACTTGGATAGTAGTTAAACCCATTATATATATATATATTTCACCGGGGATGAGTTTCTCTCTCTAGGTGAGAGCTTCTCTCTCTAGGCGATTCTCTTCTCTCTCTAGGGTGAGAAGAGGCGGTGTGGATCTGCTTCTTCTCCCTTGGGTGGTGGTTCTTCCCTTCCTCCATGTGGTGCAGGAACTCGCTGCTATTACACAGCTGTGAGATTGACCGCATTGGGAGAAAGAGAAGCCACGGAGAAGGCTAGGGCAAGAAGAGGCGGCGGCTGCTGGGCAGCGGTTCTCCCCTATTCTGCGCTTGGAGAACAGGAAGGCTACATCGGTGGATTTTCCCTTGGGCGATTCGGTCACTGCAGGAAGGCTGCATCGGTGGATCTGCTTTTCCCTTGGGCGATTTCACAGTCGCTGCTCTTCCGCTTGGGCGGACAAGGAGGGTGCCGCTTCTGCAATCCCTAGGGGGCGCTCCCTCCCTCGCCTCTTTCTGCTGCTGCACGAAGGGATCTTCTTCTGAACGGAGGAGGAGAGGGCTGCGATGGCATCGCTGCTTCCCTAGGGCGCGCTCCCTCCCTCGCCTCTCTCTGCTGCTGCACGAAGGGGAACAAGGCCTTTTCTGCTCTTCTTCTGAACGGTGGAGGGGAGGGCTACGGAAGAGGAGAGGGCTTGATTGGGGCTGCGGCCGGTGGCTTCTCCCTAGGGTGAGGAGCGCTGCTGCTGGGCGGCGGAGACAGGGCGACATCGAGGGGCGGCGGCTGCTGTGAAAGGGGCGGTGGCTTCCTCGTGCGCAGGGTCTACTCCCAAATCTCTGCATCGCCCCCTTTCCTAGGGCGACTGAATAGAGGAGGGAGATTCTGAACTCCCCTGCTCTTGTCCTCTTCTAATGCTGCAGGGGGGACAAGTGATGGTCCCTAGGGCTGGTGATGCTGGCAGCAAGGTAGCTCCAACGAGGCTCCCTGCCTCTCAAGCTCCTTCGCTATCTTCCTCCCGTCGAGGTGCTCCATCGACAACGCTGCATAGAGGCAGGTCACGTTCTCGATCGCAGCCTCCTGCTCTCATATCTAGCAATCCTCGACCTTGGACAAGCCTCTTCAAGGCTCCGGTTGGAAGTTCAAATCTTAGCTTGGATTTCATTACTCCAGAAATCCAAGCGCTCGTAAGATTTGTGTATGAGGTGTGATTCAAGACTTGATTGAGAGATGGTCCATGGCGCTTGTTGGTTATGTGGTCGTGATGCGGGAGCATCCGAGACTACTGATCAATCCTTAAGTCCTGAGCTGATTCCTTCGGCAAAACAAACACTATCGGTACTTATTCATGCCAAAACTAACTACGGTTACAACTTACTTCGATGGGATAAGGAATGATGATACCAATATCAAAATTCGTTGCTGATTGATGCTATATCAAAGAGGAGTTATTCAGGATAACTTCAGTTACAACTTACTTCGATGGGATAAGGGTAGTTCCCATGTTGTTTTCTGAGTCTAATATCTATATAATGAGACATATTCTCATTTGTAAGGGGACTGGTTGAATGAATGAAAATTCCTCTTGTGTGTTGAATTTTATCTCGATTCTTTATCCAGCATCGTTGGTGGTGAATCAAATAGTTCTTTATCCTTGGCTGGTGGAATTTCTTTTAAGCCTTGGTGGTGAATTGCAATTATCTAGGTCCTTTTTTCCTTGGCTGGTGGCTTGTGCCTCTAGGCTTAGGTGATAAACCTTCCATATCCTGGAGTTATTTACATCCCCACAAACACAGTGCCTCGTCCACTTCCTCCCAGAATCTCTCACTCCACAGAACTCATTTGTGGGAACTCAAAACACGAAAGTTGTAGATCTATGAGTCCTTGATCGGTGGCTTTTGGAATCGGGTCAATCCGACCTGTATTGAGGAAGTTACGCCCATTTTCCCGAAATCGCACAGTCCTGAAATTTTTTGTTCGGAGTCACTCGCTGATGCGTGCGTGGGCGAGTGACTCCGAACAGAATTTTAGGACTGCGCGATTTCAGGAAAATGGGCAGTTCACCACCAAAAATAAAATAGAACGATCTTCTTCCAAGGTATAAAGGCCACGCCACCAACCAAGGATAAGGATCGAGATCTACGAAGTTCACCACCAAGGCCTAAAGATTCCACCAGCCAAGGATAAAGGACTTCGGGATAGGAGAAGCTCACCACCAAGGCCTAAAGATATCACCAGCCAAGGATAAAGGGCTTTTGGCTCACCACCAAGGAGGAATCCACGCTCCAAGGATAAAGAGACCGCAAGGAGTTATCCACTCTCCGAAGATATTCACTCACGTAGAGGAAGTCTCACCAATTTTCATTCATTCAACCCCTTACAAATGAGAATATGTCTCATTATATAGACATTAGACTCAGAAAACAAACAATGGAACTACCCAACAAACAAAACTGAAATAACGGAACTACCCAAACAAACAATGGAAACTACCCAAACAAACAAGATTGAAATAACAGAACTACCCAAACAAACAATGGGAACTACCCAAACAAACAAGATTGAACAGAATTCGTTCACCAATAATAACCAGCAAATCTCCACTTCCAAAGATCATTAAATCACTTTGGATCTTATCCTGAATAACTCCTCTTTGATATAGCATCAATCAGCAACGAATTTTGATATTGGTATATCATTCCTTATCCCATCGAAGTAAGTTGTAACCGAAGTTAGTTTTGGCAGGAATAAGTCCTGATAGTGTTTGTTTTGCCGAAGGAATCACCAGACTTAAAGATTGATTCGTAGTCTCGGATGCTCCCGCATCATTCTCCCCGGTTGTTTGAGATTTGTCCTCAATCGACAAGTCATCATCATCCAAGTAAGGAGAAAGATCACCTACATTAAAAGTTGCCGAAACTCCATATTCTCCAGGAAGATCAATCTTGTAAGCATTTTCGCCAATTCTCTCGAGAACTTCAAATGGGCCGTCAGCTCTGGACATAATATCTTCGGAGAGTGGATAACTCCTTGCGGTCTCTTTATCCTTGGAGCGTGGATTCCTCCTTGGTGGTGAGCCAAAAGCCCTTTATCCTTGGCTGGTGATATCTTTAGGCCTTGGTGGTGAGCTTCTCCTATCCCGAAGTCCTTTATCCTTGGCTGGTGGAATCTTTAGGCCTTGGTGGTGAACTTCGTAGATCCCGATCCTTATCCTTGGTTGGTGGCGTGGCCTTTATACCTTGGAAGAAGATCGTTCTATTTTATTTTTGGTGGTGAACGCCCATTTTCTCAAATCGCAGCTTGATCCTGAAATTTTCTGTTCGGAGTCACTCGCCCACGCACGCATCAAGTTGGTATCAGAGCTCAAGGTTTGAACTTATCTTGAGTGATTCCTTTGTGTTGTTATCTTCTACTTACCATGAGTGACGAACGAGTTCCACGAGGCTTGACTTTGGAGCAAGCGCACGACCTACGACGAGATCGTGCTATAGAGAATCTCCAAAGGCAAATGGAGCGAGTCCTCAATCTTCTAGAGGATCCAACAAGACAAGGCCAACCGGAGAGGCGTTCGAATGATCGACGTCGGCGTGACAATTTGGAATCTCGTCAAAGTTATAGTGGCGATTCCAATTCCACTGGGGGTAACTCTAGTGATTCTGATTCTCATATCCAAAGACGAAGAGGGAGGCATAAGGAAAATAATCGAGACATCAAAGTGGACGTTCTCGAATTTGAAGGTAATCTCAATCGATGACTTTGTGGATTGGCTACACACAATCGAACGGATTTTTGACTTCAAGACCTACTCGGATAAGGAGAGGTGCAAGGTTGCTGCCATAAAATTGACAAAGTATGCTTCTCTATGGTGGGAGAATCTAAAGCATCAACGAGCAAGAGAAGGAAAAGACCAAATCAAGTCTTGGGAAAAACTCAAGAAGTTGATGAAGAAGAGGTTCTTACCCGATAACTATAGACAAGATCTTTTCCTAAAACTGAACTCCCTAAGACAACAAGGGATGAGTGTTGAAGAATATATCCGTGAGTTTGAACAACTTAAAATGAGATGTGACGTTCCAGAAGTTCCAGAGCAAACCGTCGCTCGTTTCCTTGGCGGCCTGAATAGAGAAATTGCTGATGTGGTTGAACTTCAACCGTATTGGTCCTTTGAAGATATTTGTAAGCTAGCCATAAAAGTTGAGAAGCAACTGAAAGGCAAGAGGTTTTCCTCCAGAACCTCACCCAAGGTGACATCCTATTTTAAGGATTCTTCCTCAAGCAAGATCGAGAGCACGTCAACCAAATACAAAGGAGAGGAGAAGAGTGCAAAGCCTTCCAAAAGAATTCCGGAAGAAACTTGAAGGCGATACAAGGAAATGCTTTAAGTGCCACGGTTATGGGCATTTTCAAGCAAATTGTCCGAATCGGCGAGTTATGACTCTTCAAGAAATTAAGGAGATCAATTCAGCACTTCAAGAGGCTGAAAGCAATCCAGACCAAAATGGTTTTGAATCTGAAAAAGAAGAAGAAGTTATGGAGAAAGCAGATGATGGTGAAATGTTGATCATACGAAGAGCACTGCATACTGAAGTTTCTCTTGATAATGAGCAAAGGGAGAACATCTTTCACACCCATTGTACTATTAACGGGAAGGTATGTTCAGTGATTATCGATGGTGGGAGTTGTACCAACGTTGCTTCGACCAACCTTGTTGACAAATTGAAGCTTCCGACAACGAAATATCCTCAACCGTACAAGCTCCAATGGCTCAATCAAGGAAATGATCTGAAGGTAACCAAACGAGCCCTTATATCATTTTCTATTGGGAAAAATTATCAAGATGAAGTTCTATGCGATGTTATTCCTATGGATGCTTGTCACTTATTGTTAGGAAGACCTTGGCAATATGATATGAATGCTGTGCATGATGGTCGTAAGAACACATACTCTTTCGGAAAGAACAAAAATGCATCACCCTTTTACCCTTGAATCCTTCATTGATACATCGAAATCAACTGGGAAGGAGACACTAGTAAGGAAAATCTCTTCTTGAGTGAAACACAGTTAAGAGAGCCATTACCAAACAGAAAAATGTATTTGCTTTGCTTATGGTTGAGAAAAAGAGTGAGAAAGAGAGACCTATACATCCGAAAATGCATTCCTTGTTAAGAGACTTTGCAGATGTATTCCCGAAGAATTGCCATCCTGGATTACCTCCAATAAGAGGTATTGAGCACCAAATTGACTTGCTGCCCATTGCCCTCTACCAAACAAAGCAGCATATAGATGCAACCCGGAGGAAACAAAGGAGTTGCAAAGACAAGTCAATGAACTTATTGACAAGGGATATGTTCGAGAAAGTATGAGCCCATGTTCTGTCCGGCTCTTCTCGTACCAAAAAAGGATGGAACATTCAGAATGTGTGTCGATAGCCGAGCCATCAACAACATCACTATTAAGTACAGGTATCCTATACCTAGACTTGATGATATGCTTGATGAATTATATGGTTCTACTGTGTTTTCAAAGATAGATTTGCGAAGTGGCTATCACCAGATCCGAATGCGAAAGGAGATGAGTGGAAAACAGCTTTCAAGACTAAGGGAGGTTTATATGAATGGTTGGTTATGCCATTCGGACTTTCTAATGCTCCAAGTACATTCATGAGGCTTATGAACGAGGTTCTTCGTTCCTTCATTGGTCGATTTGTTGTTGTATACTTTGACGATATCCTTGTTTATAGTCAAAGCGAGGAGGAGCATATTTCTCATTTGAAACAGTCTTTAACGCCTTGAGAGAAACGAAGCTTTATGCCAAAATGGAGAAGTGTGAGTTCTTCTCTTCCAAAGCATTATATTCCTTGGATATGTGGTTTGAAGGATGGAATTTCCGTTGATCAATTGAAAGTGGATGCAATGAAAACCTGGCGGTTCAAATCCATCACCGATGTAAGGAGTTTTCATGGCCTTGCTTCTTTCTATCATCGTTTTGTGAAGAACTTCAGTACAATCATGGCCCCTATCACCGAATGCATGAAGAAGGGTTCTTTTGAATGGACAAGAGCTGCTCATGCCGCTTTTGAACTCATCAAACTGAAGCTATATGCTTTATCAAGAAGATACTCTATGCTTGCTGTTCTTGATTCTAGAATTCTTGGTTTTCAATCCATGAAAGAACTATATTCTGAAGACCCGGAGTTCTCTACTATTATTGACAATTGCAAACATGGAATTCAAGGTACATATTCTGTCCAAAATGGTTTTCTTTTCAAGGGAAATCGATTATGTGTGCCGAAGAGTTCATTTAGAGAATTGTTGATCCGAGAAGCACATGGTGGAGGTCTGGCTGGTCACTTCGGCATGAACAAAACTCTTGAAATCCTTCAAGAGCACTTTTATTGGCCAAAGATGAGTGGAGACGTACATGCTATCATCTTGAGGTGTGCAACTTGTCAAAGAGCAAAGAGTCATTTCCACCAAGGGTGTATACTCCCCTTCCAGTACCATTACAGCCTTGGGAAGATGTGAGCATGGATTTTATTGTGGCTCTTCCAAGAACTCAGAGGGGAAAAGATGCCATTTTGGTGGTTGTTGATCGATTTTCTAAAATGGCCCATTTTATTCCATGCCACAAGACGGATGATGCATCTCATGTGGCTGATCTTTATTTCAAGGAGATCATTCGCCTTCATGGAGTACCAAAGATCATTGTATCTCGATCGTGATTCTAAATTTTTAAGTTATTTCGGAAGACCTTATGGAGAATGCTTGGAACCAGACTTCTATTCAAAGCACCACTTGTCATCCTCAAACCGATGGCCAAACCGAGGTAACCAATCGCACTCTCACCACGTTACTTGAGGAATGGTTAGTAAATCCCTAAAAGATTGGGATTTGAAGCTTGCACATGCTTGAGTTCGCTTATAATCGATCGCCGAGTTATACTCTTGGTCGATCACCCTTCGAAATTATATATGGAATCAATCCGCCACACCGATTGATTTAATTCCTATTCCATCCAATTCACAAGTGAACTTTGATGGCAAAGAGCAAGCTGAATCAATAAAAAACTTCATGAGCAGATTCAAGTAAGATCGAGAAGGCTAACGAGTCTTATAGGAAGAAAGCTAATAAAAATCGGAGGAAGACTCATTTCCAACCGGGTGATCTTGTGTGGTTACATTTAAGGAAGGAAAGATTTCCTTCTCAGCAGAAGAATAAACTTATGTCCAGAGTTGACGGCCCATTTGAAGTTCTCGAGAGAATTGGCGAAAATGCTTACAAGATTGATCTTTCTGGAGAATATGGAGTTTCGGCAACTTTTAATGTAGGTGATCTTTCTCCTTACTTGGATGATGATGACTTGTCGATTTAAGGACAAATCTCAAACAACCGGGAGAATGATGGAGCATCCGAGACTACTAATCAATCTTTAAGTCCTGGTGATTCCTTGCAAAACAAACACTATCGGGACTTATTCCGCCAAAACTAACTTCGGTTACAACTTACTTCGATAGGATAAGGAATGATATACCAATATCAAAATTCGTTCTTTGATTAATGCTATATCAAAGAGGAGTTATTCAGGATAAGATCCAAAGTGATTTAATGATCTTTGGAAGTGGAGATTTTCTTTGGTTATTATTGGTGAACGAATTCTGTTCAATCTTGTTTGTTTGGGTAGTTCCCATTGTTTGTTTGGGTAGTTCTGCGTTATTTCAATCTTGTTTGTTTGGGTAGTTTCCATTGTTTGTTTGGGTAGTTCCGTTATTTCAGTTTTGTTTGTTGGGTAGTTCCATTGTTTGTTTTCTGAGTCTAATATCTATATAATGAGACATATTCTCATTTGTAAGGGGTTGAATGAATGAAAATTGGTGAGACTTCCTCTACGTGAGTGAATATCTTGAGAGTGGATAACTCCTTGCCGTCTTTTTATCCTTGGAGCGTGGATTCCTCCTTGGTGGTGAGCCAAAAGCCCTTTATCCTTGGCTGGTGATATCTTTAGGCCTTGGTGGTGAGCTTCTCCTATCCCGAAGTCCTTTATCCTTGGCTGGTGGAATCTTTAGGCCTTGGTGGTGAACTTCGTAGATCCCGATCCTTATCCTTGGTTGGTGGCGTGGCCTTTATACCTTGGAAGAAGATCGTTCTATTTTATTTTTGGTGGTGAACTGCCCATTTTCCCGAAATCGTGCAGTCCTGAAATTTTCTATTCGGAGTCACTCGCCCACGCACGCATCACTCGCCCACGCACGCATCAAGTTGGTATCAGAGCTCAAGGTTTGAACTTATCTTGAGTGATTCCTTTGTGTTGTTATCTTCTACTTACCATGGGTGACGAATAAGTTCCACGAGGCTTGACTTTGGAGCAAGCGCACGACCTAAGGCGAGATCGTGCTATAGAGAATCTCCAAAGGCAAATGGAGCGAGTTCTCAATCTCCTAGAGAACCCGGAGAGACAAGAGCAACCAGCAAGGCGTCCTGATGATCAGCGACACCATGACAAATCAGATTCGCATCACAATTCTAATGATGATTCGATTCCAGCTGGAGGCAACTCTAGTGCTTCTAAGCACCGAGTTCGGAGAAGAAGAAGAAGATACCATGAGAATGACCGTGAGATTAAAGCAGATGCACCTGAGTTCGAGGGTAGTCTCAATCCTGACAACTTTGTTGATTGGCTCCTTGCCATTGAACGAGTTTTTGACTTCAAGTCATACTCGGATGAGAAGAGGTGCAAGGTCGCTGTTCTGAAACTCACTAAATATGCTTCTCTATGGTGGGAGAATTTAAAGCGTCAGCGAGCTAGAGAAGAAAAAAGCCGAATCAAGTCTTGGGATAAACTCAAGAAACTTATGAAGAAAAGGTTCTTGCCCGATACCTATAAGCAAGATCTGTTTCTCAAGTTTGAATTCCCTAAGACAACAAGGGATGAGTATTGAAGAATATATTCGTGAGTTCGAACAACTCATGATGAGATGCGAAGTTCCAGAAGTTCCCGAGCAAACCATCGCTCGATTCCTTGGTGGCATGAATCGGGAAATTGCTGATTTGGTTGAACTTCAGCCTTATTGGTCCTTCGAAGATGTTTGCAAGCTAGCAATGAAGGTTGAGAAACAACTAAAGAGTAGCAAGAGGTTTTCTTCTAGAACCTCCTCGAAGGGGACATCCTACTTTAGGGGTGCTTCCTCAAGCAAATATGAAGGTGTTTCGTCGAACGCTAAGGGTAAAGAGAAGTTGGTGGAACCCATCAAAGGAACCAGCAAGAAAGTTGATGGTGACACAAGGAAGTGTTTTAAGTGTCATGGCTATGGGCATTTGCAAGCTAATTGTCCAAATCGGAGAGTTATGACTCTTCAAGAAATTGAGAAGATCGATTTGGAACTTCAAGAGGCCAACGATGAACATGACCAGAATGATTCTGAAGCTGAAGAATCCAAGAATATCGTTGAAAAAGCTAATGATGGTGAGTTGTTGGTGATACGGAGAGCATTACATGCTGAGATATCTCCCGAAGAGAATGAGCAAAGGGAGAACATCTTCCACACCCGTTGCACTATTAACGGGAAGGTGTGTATGATGATTATCGATGGAGGAAGCTGCACCAATGTCGCCTCGACAACCATGATTGAAAAACTGAAGCTACCAACATCAAAACATCCTCAACCTTACAAGCTTCAGTGGCTTAGCAAAGGAAGTGATGTGAACGTAACCAAACGAGCCCTTTATATCAACTGAATCAAATGCTTTTCGTAAGTCAGCTTTAAAACATATTTTCGTCCCTCTTGATTTGGAGTGCAAATCTTTGACCAAGTCGTTAGCAAGAAGAATATTGTGATGTATACTTCTTCCTTTAATGAAAGCAGCCTCAGTATGACTAATGATCTTGTGCATAATCATTTGCATTCGATCTGCAAGCAACTTGGAGATGATCTTGTAAATAAAGTTGCATAAAGAAATGGGCCTGTAGTGCTCTAGTGAATCAACCCCTGCATTCTTAGGAACCAAAGAAATAAAAGTACAATTTATCGCTTTAAGAATATGACACAAGAGAAAAAATGCTGACAAGCTTTAATCACATCATTTCCAATGATTGGCCATGCAATTTGGTAAAATTCAGTTGGAAATCCATCTGGACCAGGGCTCTTGTGCTTTGGTGACTTGAAGACAACTCGTAAAGAATAAAAAAATTATTCAGTGTGTGCTTTAACTTCATCCAAATTCTCAATAAGCGTACCATCTTGGTCTTTACATTTTCTGATACAATTAACAGCCCTTCTAGTAGCAATGGCTGTATAGAAAAACTTCGTATTGGAATCCCCTAAAGTAAGCCAATGCTGTCGAGACTTCTGTTTTGCAAAACTTTCTTCCTGCTTTAGGGCCTGCGTGAATTGAGATCTAGCTTCTGCCTCTTTGCAAATAAGATTCTCATCAAAAGGCTGAAGATGTAGCTCATGTTGCACCGTCATTAGTTTCTTTTTGATTAACTGAACTCGGGTGATAATATTGCCAAAAGTGTTTGTATTCCACTCCTTTAGTGCTGCTTTACATGCTTTAAGCTTTTGGCATAAAATGTAAGGAGGTGATCCATGCACATTAACATTCCAACCAGATCTGATAACCTCAAGAAACTGAGGATGGGTACTCCACATGTTAAAGAATCTAAATGGTTTCTTGCCCGGGTATTACTTTTGTCTGCATGTATATACATTAAAGAGTGATCAGAGAACAATTGAGATCCATACTCCCGGCTGATGAATCGGGGTAAATCTGTTAACCATTCACGATTAATCAGACACCTATCAAGTCGAGCCATTATTTTCTTGTGGGCAGCACCTTGATTACTCCATGAAAGCCAATCACCTACAGATTTCATATCAATCAATGCAGCAATATCTATGTAATCATTAAAACCTTGAAGCTTGCTCTCTCGAAAGTGGTTTACCCCCACTTTTTCATGTGTGTCTTGAAATAAATATTGAAGTCACCAAGAACAATCCAAGGCATCTTTGTAAGACAGACCATTTGCAATGTTAATCGATCATTCCATAGAACATTTCTTTCCTGCATCTTGTTAGAAGCATATACACCAAGAATATGGAATTGACAACCATTCCTTTTATCCTCGGCTTTAAGATGGATGAATTGTTCAGAAAGCAGAAATAAAGCAAGCACTTTGAGTTCGGATGCCATAATACCCATATTCTACCATAAGTGTCACAAGTATCGTTGGTAAAAGTTCGCCTCTCGCCATATTAAATCTTTTGAACACAAACCCGAGATGGTTTAATTTTTGTTTCCACAAGAATAACAATATCACAAGCATCAGACTTGATTGTTCTATTAAGCTCTCGACATTTCTCAAATTTATTCAGCCCACGAACATTCCAACAAAGTATCTTCATCAGAATCAAAATAGGTTGAAAAGGAAATAAATGACTCTTCCTAGGTAGACGGAAGTATGTGCAACTTACCAGTTCCATCCTTCTTCTTATCCTTGGGTTTTGCAATGTCCTCCCGCGTAATATCTTTACCTTTTAAAGCTTTATTTCTATTTTTATCCACTTCATCCACAGCTTGCAAATGCTTAAACTTTGAAATACCCAAAATATCTAGATTGGCAGTGTTTGTTGAAGGTTGTTGAGGCTGAATATCCTGACTGGCGAAGTTTGTTGGGATTACAATATCCTGGTTAGCACGATGAGTAGGACGTGGGATCCCCATTGTGGTAGTTCCTGTCGATGTAGGAAGAGACAAAGGTTTCTCGTTCTCCTGTGCATGGGTAACCTGAGAAACTGTTGTTGTGACAGACTCTGATATATTAGGTAGAGGTAAAGTTCCCGATTTGTCTTTCTGATCATGATGCTGCTCAAGTGAGTCGGAATGCTCGCTTGTCTATACCAGCACTACTGCCCCTGAAGGAGACTCGCCTTCTTTATCAGTAGTAACAGTAGTACTATCAACCCCTTGGTGAGATGACTGGCGTTGGCGCTAAACCTGAGTGATTGGTTTCTGAGTTTGTTGACAAGCTCCATGTGCATGACCAAAAGAGTTGCAAATCTTACAACGCTGTGGTTTCCAAGAATATGAAACATGCACCTTACGGGTGGTCCCATCTAGATCACGATAAAAAACCTCATTTGGAAGATCATCATTAGAAGAAACCATTACACATGCTCGGGCAAAAGCCAATCTCGTCTGTGCTGCTGTTGCTTTGTCAATATACAATGGCTGTCCCAAGGTGCTACATTACTTAGCAATAAAACGACGACTCCAAAGATGCAAGGGAAGACCATGAAAGGATACCCATAAAGGAATAGATTGTAGACTGTCTAACTGATGGAAATCATCAATTTAGCAACCATACACCCCGATAGCTAAAGAGCTATGATACATATGGAATGCAAATTGACACCCTCCAACGAATTGAAACAAGGCGGATCGTTCAAGAATGAAGTAAGGGAAACTATTCTAATTACCTATCAATAGAAAATTGATAAAATAACTAGAATAGCACTTTGAATTTCCTTAAGACGCCACAAACTAACAAGTCTGATAAGTCAAAGGAAAAGCAAAGATTTGGGTTGAACGCCGCAGCGTAAAAGCCTGATAAGTTCTAAAGTTCATGCAAGAACTTAAAAACAAAACACTCACGGTGTTGAAGAATTGTTATACTTCCCAAATTGTCTTACATCGAGAGTCAACCTCATTTATATAGTATGAGGAATGTACAAAGAGAATGAATGCATTAAATAATATTTATATTCCTAATTCATGAATTTTGGTAAACATAGCTGAATGGACTTTTATTCTTCAAGTTGAGGTCTTCAAATTTGTCCTTCTCTCTTTATGATCACGTTGGCCATTTTAGAATCTTCTTGCAATCATAGAATGTTGATTGAGTCTTGACTAGCTTGATCTGGTTCATATCATTCCCCTTTCTCGAAAAGGATTAGTCCTCGAATCATAGCCTCCATCACCTTCTAGAGAGAGCATCGATCACATTTTCCTTACCTTTTATTTTTCTTTGATCTTTGATTTCCTTCTCTTTTTTTTTACTTTTGATTTTCTCTCTCTTTTTTTTTAAAATTTCGATCTCTTTCTTTTTTTCCTTTTTTTTTACCTTTGATCTTCTCTCTCTCTCTTTTTTTTTTTCTTTGATCTTTGATTTTCTCTTTTTTTTACTTTTGATTTTTCTCTCTCATTTTTTTAACTTTCTGTTTCTCTTTCTTTTTTGACGATAAAGTGAGGGGAAAAAATGAAAAACAAAGTTGATAGCACAAGAAACACAATAATAAGAAGAAAGGAAGAATAGCAATTATGGATATCGTGATAAGAGAACAGGAAAAGTTAAAAGATAACAAATAAATGGATAAGCAAACCTCAAACTTGAGCCGTGCTCTGATACTAAATGATGGAAATCATCAACTTAGCAACCATACACCCCGATAGCTAAAGAGCTATGATACATATGGAATGCAAATTGACACCCTCCAACGAATTGAAAACAAGGCGGATCGTTCAAGAATGAAGTAAGGGAAACTATTCTAATTACTTATCAATAGAAAATTGATGAAATAACTAGAATAGCACTTTGAATTCCCTTAAGACGCCACAAACTAAAAGTTTGATAAGTCAAAGGAAAAGCAAAGATTTGGTTTGAATGCCACAAGCAGAAAAGCCTGATAAGTTCTAAAGTTCATGCAAGAACTTAAAAACAAAACACTCACCGGTGTTGAAGAATTGTTATACTTCTCAATTGTCTTACACTGAGAGTCAACCTCATTTATATAGTATGAGGAATGTACAAAGAGAATGAATGCATTAAATAACATTTATATTCCTAATTCATGAATTTTGGTAAACATAGCTGAATGGACTTTTATTCTTCAAGTTGAGGTCTTCAAATTTGTCCTTCTCTCTTTATGATCACGTTGGCCATTTTAGAATCTTCTTGCTATCATAGAATGTTGATTGAGTCTTGACTAGCTTGATCTGGTTCATATCACTAACTCCAAACGAACATCAGGAGACCAACGTCGTAGAATCATCGGATGGCCGCGAATAGTCCAAAACCCTTCAAGGATTCGTTGCAAATCCTCTTGTAATAGAGTTTGCATACAAAAACCATTCTCTAGCATATGCAGATCAAATGCCGATGTTCCCCATCGAGTCTTGATAAATGAGGATAACGGAAAATATGATATCTTTAAACCGACCACATAACCAACAAGCGCCATGGACCATGTCTTAATCAGCTCTTCAGAATCAACAGTCTCGTACACAAGCAATCTTTCGATCACTGGGTTTCGGAGCAAAGAAATCCAAGCTAAGATCCGAAGCTTCCAACCGGGGCCTTGAAGAGGCTTGTCCAAGGTCGAGGATCTCAAGAAATGAGAGTAGGAGGTCGCGATCTAGAGTGCGACCTACCTCTATGCTTTGCGCCATCAAAGAACCATCTCGTCGGGAAGAAGAAGCAACTTGAGAAGGAAGCCTCATCTTCGGATCAACCTCGCTGCCACCGTCACCACCATTGCTGCCCCAACAAGAGGAGGGCAGACAGGGGCTGCCAAAGCAGCCTCTCCGCTTTGGCGGAGGACAGAGAGAGGGAGCAAGTGATCATCGCCTCCTCTCGCTCGGGACGCGTCGCCGTCGTTGCCCAACAGCTCTCCGATGCTTTAAAAGCAGCGAGATTCCCTCCGCAGTGGGTCACCGCTGCTCACCGCCCGCCGCCTGATCAACCGCCGTCGCCGCAAAGAAATCGAGCCCCATGGCCAATCACTCTGCAGCACCTCGCCTTTGCCAGAAACCGCTTCTTCGCTCAAGAAGAAGGCAGAAATTTGATCTCCCAAGCAAGCGGATTGCTCGACTGCGCTTCGCCGTCTCTTCTCTCGCTCCAGAAGAGGAACAAAGGGGCGGAGCAGAAGGCTTCGGTCCTCGTTGCAAAGCAAAGCGATCCTCGATCGTTCTGCACTTGCGTGCCGAGGGTGAAGACAGCCAATCAACCCTCGTGCGTGCGGAAGAAGCGAAAGCCCTTCGTGTATGCAGTCTCCTCATTACGCAGAATGAGAGGAGAGGAGGCGTGCTCGCCCTCACCGATCCACAAGCAGCATGCAGATCAGATCAAGCTGGCAGCAAGGGAGGCAAGGGCACCGATGATCTCCCTATTCCCCTTGCAACCGAGATGAGGAGCAATGGGCCCTTGCAGCCACCAGCAGCCTCGCCGCCGCAAGCTTCTGCACCATCGCCAAAGGCCACACCGCCCTCGTGCGTGCGAAAGAGCCTCTCCTTTGTTCCCTGCGCAAAAAAGAAAGAGAGGCGAGGAAGGAGCGAAAAGCCCTCTCCTCTGTTCCCCCACTCCTCTGCGCACAAGATCTCACCTCTTCACCCTAGAGGGAGAAGAGAATCGCCAGAGAGAGCCTCACTCAAGAATGGGTTAATTGGATTGATCTTTGCTTGGAAACTCCAAAATTTTCGTTTTGTTCAATGGTTCCCCGCGTTGGCTTCTTTGGGAGTACGAATGGCATCCGACAAGGAGATCCACTTTCTCCATATCTTTTACAATTGTCATGGAAGGGACTCATTTGTATGTTAGAAAAGGCGCCTCTCGATGGTAGCATTAAGGTACCCATACTGGTTCTATTCATATATCCCACATAACATTTGCAGATGATCTTATTATCTTCCTTCGCAATGACACTACATCAGTGAAGAATTTGGCTACTATTCTGAAAGATTTTGGTTTGGTTTCTAGCCTTCACCTAAATCTTGCAAAAAGTAAAGTCTATATGGGTTCTTGCGATGAAGATAAAGACTTTATTATACAAACTCTGGGGTTAGCGAGGGAAGTCTACCAGTTCCTTATCTGGGTCTCCCACTCTTATCCATTGGCATTCATAAAATTCACTGTCAGCCTATCCTGTAAAAAATAAAGAATAGAATTTCCTCCTGGAAAACTAGACTTCTTTCCAAAGCAGGACGACTTGAACTCATCCGATCTGTGTTGTTTTCTTATTCTATTTATTGGTCTAATGCATTTCTTCTACCTGTTGGACTTCTTCAGGATATTGAACGGTTATTGAAGAACTTTTTCAGGAATGGTACGAATGGAAAGGCAATGCATATGGTCAATTGGGATAGCATTTGTAGACCAAAAGATGAGGGGGGGCTGAATCTGCGAAATCTGAGAGATTGGAATAAAGCTTGTTTGGTACAGAAATTATGGGATCTTTTGCAAAATAAATCTTTATGATCACAATGGGTTTCTTCTAGGTACCTATCTAAGGAGTCAATATGGGAAGTTTCAACAAGAACATATTATTTTGCTGCATGGAAAGGAATTTTGAAGGCAAGAAACTGGCTAATTAACCACATTTCTTACACAATCTCTTCTGGGACCAGAATTAATATGTGGTATGATCCTTGGGTGAATGGAAAAAGTATATTTCAATTATATGGTGATCGAGTACGAAGAGATCTTGGGGTCCCTAAAGATTGGAAGGTTTCTGAGTTCATTGCTAACGGCACCTGGTGTCTTCCTAATCCTATTTCTCATGATATGCTATCACTTTGGCCGACTATTACAGCTCTTACGATCAGAAATAACAATGGAAAGTTTAGTGCTAAATCTGCATGGAATCAAATCAGACAAAGAAATAACAAGTGGATCCCGAGCAGTTGGACATGGGATAGACCAGGCTCAAAGAGACATTCCTTATGCACATGGCAGGCCCTTCTTGCCAAACTACCCACAATGGATAATATGAAGCGAAAAGGTATATATATTGTTAACCGATGCTCTCTTTGTATGCAACAGGAAGAAGATATTGATCATCTTTATTTTGCTTGCGACTACACCAATTGGATATGGGAGGAGATTCTGAAGAGGTTTGAAATCCATAGGCTACCAAGGCCAAACTTGTATCAGGAACTAGAACAGCTGCAGCAAAACTTCTCAAGAAAAGGGCTTCTTACATAACTGGCAAAGCTTATCTTCAGATGTACTATTTGGTGGATTTGGAAGGAGAGGTGTAGTAGAATTTTTGAGGGTCACAACACACTCAATGCTCATCTTCTGCTTGAGATACTTAGTGACTCACGATCATGCATGGAGCAGGATTTGGAAATGAGGCATTTAACAAGTAGAGAAAAAGAGATCTTCCTCAGATTCAATTTTACAATTCTTTAATGCTTATTGTCTGATTTTCTGCCTTAAAATTGTGATATATTCACCGGTTGTCCAGTTATAGTTTCTTCGTTGCCTATGGTAGCGTCATAGTCTACAATATGTGTAGTCATGATTTCTGTTTAACTACTCTCGGAGACGAGTCTGGTGGAGTGAGACCATTCCACCTTTCTGAGGTGGGGTGCATTCTCCTAGACTGCTCTAAGAGATCTCAGGCTTTAGTCTATGGCTTGTGTAGACAAAGCTAATTTGTACAAACTTCATACTAAATCTACTTACATTTACTTACCAAAAAAAAAGAAAATGATTGAAGAAATTCTACCCATTTTGCATGTCTCGAATTAAGCTTGCGTTGACCGCTAATGAATTTGAGAGCTTCTTGATCAGAATGAAGGACAAATTACTTTGGTATTAAATAATGACTCTAATGATCAAGCGCTCGAATAATGGCATAAAACTCTTTATCATAAGTTGAATAATTCTTCTTCGAGTCAGTCAGCTTCTCGCTGAAATATGCCAAAGGTTTTTGTGCTTGCACAAGAACAGCACCAATGCCAACTCCACTTGCATCACACTCAACTTCAAATACTTTATCAAAATCAGGAAGGGCAAGAATAGGGAACTCACAAAGTTTTTGCTTGATTACCTCAAAAGCATTTTGAGCAACCTTTGTCCATTCAAAAACTCCCTTCTTCATGCATTCAGTTATAGGAGCCATGATGGTACTGAAATTTTTAACAAACCGTCGATAGAAAGAAACAAGTCCATGAAAACTTCTTACATCAGAAATGGACTTCGGAACCGGCCAAGTCTTCATAGCTTCCACCTTGGATTGATCTACGGAAATTCCATCTTTGGAAATTACATAACCAAGAAACACAATGGTTGGAGAGAAGAACTCGCATTTCTCCATTTTGGCATAGAGTTTCTGTTCTCTCAAGAGTTTAAAGACCTGTTCTAAATGAGAGATATGCTCCTCCTCGTTCCTGCTATAAACAAGAATATCGTCGAAATAAACAATGATAAATCGACCAATAAACGAATGAAGAATCTCGTTCATAAGTCTCATGAAGGTACTTGGAGCATTCGATAACCCGAATGGCATTACCAACCACTCATAAAGGCCTCCCTTGGTTTTGAAAGCCGTCTTCCATTCATCACCTTCTCGCATTTTGATTTGATGATAACCACTCCGCAAATCTATCTTTGAGAAGATAGTAGAACCATACAATTCATCAAGCATATCATCAAGTCTAGGTATATGGTACCTATACTTAACGGTGATGTTGTTGATGGCTCGGCTATCAATGCACATCCTGAATGAACCATCTTTCTTAGGCACGAGTAGAGCCGGAACAGAACATGGACTCGTGCTTTCTCGAACATATCCTCTGTCGATAAGTTCATCGACTTGTCTTTGCAATTCCTTTGTTTCCTCCGGATTGCATCGATAAGCTGGTTTGTTCGGTAGAGGAGCGCCGGGGATCAAATCAATTTGATGCTCAATACCTCTTATGGGAGGTAATCCAGGTGGCAAATCCTCCGGGAACACATCTGCAAAATCTTTCCACAAGCGATGCATCTTTGGATGAATGGGTTGCCCCATCCTACTCTTTTTCTCTACCATAAGCAAAGCAAATACATTCTTTTGTTTTCTAATGGCTCTCTCAACCCGTGTTTCATTTAAGAACAAACTTTCCTTACTAAAGTGTTTCCCTTCCAGTTGATTTCGATGTATCAATGAAGGATTCAAGGGTAAAAGGGTGATGCATTTTTGTTCTTTCCAAAAAGAGTATGTGTTCTTACGACCATCATGCACAGCATTCATATCATATTGCCAAGGTCTTCCCAATAACAAGTGACATGCATCCATGGGAATCACATCACACAGAGCTTGATCTCGATAGTTCATCCCAATAGAAAACGATATAAGAGCTCGTTTGGTTACCTTAAGATCATTTCCTTGATTGAGCCATTGGAGCTTGTACGGTTGAGGATGTTTCGTTGTCGGAAGCTTCAATTTGTCAACAAGGTTGGTCGAAGCAACGTTGGTACAACTCCCACCATCGATAATCACTGAACATACCTTCCCGTTAATAGTGCAACGGGTGTGAAAGATGTTCTCCCTTTGCTCAATATCAAGAGAAACTTTAGTATGCAGTGCTCTTCATATGATCAACATTTCACCATCATCAGCTTTTTCAATGATATTCTCAGATTCTTCAGCTTCAGAATCATTCTGGTCATGTTCATCGTTAGCCTCTTGAAGTTCCAAATCGATCTTCTCAATTTCTTGAAGAGTCATAACTCTCCGATTTGGACAATTTGCTTGCAAATGCCCATAGCCATGACACTTAAAACACTTCCTTGTGTCACCATCAAATTTCTTGCTGGTTCCTTTGATGGGTTCCACCAACTTCTCTTTACCCTTAGCGTTCGACGAAACACCTTCATATTTGCTTGAGGAAGTACCCCTAACGTAGGATGTCCCCTTCGAGGAGGTTTTGGAAGAAAACCTCTTGCTACTCTTTAGTTGTTTCTCAACCTTCATTGCTAGCTTGCAAACATCTTCGAAGGACCAATAAGGCTGAAGTTCAACCAAATCAGTAATTTCATGATTCATGCCACCAAGGAATCGGCGATGGTTTGCTCGGGAACTTCGAACTTCGATCTCATCATGAGTTGTTCGAACTCACGAATATATTCTTCAATACTCATCCCTTGTTGTCTTAGGGAATTCAACTTGAGAAACAGATCTTGCTTATAGGTATCGGGCAAGAACCTTTTCTTCATAAGTTTCTTGAGTTTATCCCAAGACTTGATTCGGCTTTTTCCTTCTCTAGCTTGCTGACGCTTTAAATTCTCCCACCATAGAGAAGCATATTTAGTGAGTTTCAGAACAGCGACCTTGCACCTCTTCTCATCCGAGTATGACTTGAAGTCAAAAACTCGTTCAATGGCAAGGAGCCAATCAACAAAGTTGTCAGGATTGAGACTACCCTCGAACTCAGGTGCATCTGCTTTAATCTCACGGTCATTCTCATGGTATCTTCTTCTTCTTCTCCGAACTCGGTGCTCGAAGCACTAGAGTTGCCTCCAATGAATTAGAATCATCATTAGAATTGTGATGCGAATCTGATTCGTCATGGTGTCGCGATCATTGGGACGCTTTTCTTTGGTTGCTCTTGTCTCTCCGGGTTCTCTAGGAGATTGAGAACTCGCTCCATTTGCCTTTGGAGATTCTCTATAGCACGATCTCGCCTTAGGTCATGTGCTTGCTCCAAAGTCAACCCTCGTGGAACTTGTTCGTCACCCATGGTAAGTAGAAGATAACAACACAAAGGAATCACTCAAGATAAGTACAAACCTTGAGCTCTGATACCAACTTGATGCGTGCGTGGGCGAGTGACTCGACGAAACTTTCAGGAGGCAAGGCGATTTGGGAAAATGGGCAGTTCACCACCAAGGCTTAAAGGAAATTCCACCGGCCAAGGATAAAGAACTGTTTGATTCACCACCAACGATGTTAGATAAAGAATCGAGATAAAATTCAACTCATAAGAGGAATTGTCATTCATTCAACCACCCCCTTACAAATGAGAATATGTCTCATTATATAGATATTAGACTCAGAAAACAGGAACTACCCAAATAAACAAGACTAAAATAGTGGAACTACCCAAACAAACAATGGGAACTACCCAAACAAACAACACCGAAATAGCGGAACTACCCAAACAAACTCTAGGATTGAGGAAGTTATGCCCATGACTCAGCAATTCCAATCAGCAACAAACAAACTCCAGGATTGAGGAAGTTACACCCATGACTCAGCAATTCCAATCAGCAACGAACAAACTCCAGGATTGAGGAAGTTACGCCCATGACTCAGCAATGCCAATCAGCAACGAATTTTGATATTGGTATCATCATTCCTTGTCCCATCGAAGTAAGTTGTAACCAAAGTTAGTTTTGGCATGAATAAGTACCGATAGTGTTTGTTTTGCCGAAGGAATCGGCTCAAGACTTGAGGATGGATCAGTAGTCTCGGATGCTCCCGCATCATTAGGACAGCCATTGTATATTGACAAGGCAACAACATCGCAGACGAGATTGGCTTTTGCACGAGCATGTGTTATGGTTTCTTCCGATGGAGATCTTCCTAATGAGGTTTTTTTTTGGTAAGTAAATGTAATTATATTTAGTATGAAGTTTGCACAAAATAGCTTTGTCTACACAAGCCGTAGACTATAGCCTGAGATCTCTTGGAGCAGTCTAGGAAAATGCACCCCACCTCAGAAAGGTGGAATGGACTCACTCCACCAGACTCATCTCCAAGAGAAGATAAACAAAAAAACAGCTATGACTACACATGTTGTAGACTATGACGCCTTACGATATTCAATAAATAGCAAAATGTAATAACCAACCATTCCTAAACGACCTGTGAATAAATACATCACATTGTTGAAACATAGAAACACACAATACAGCAATCTCATTCTAGAAAGCATTAACGAATAGCAAAATTAAATCTGGTAAAGATATCTTTTTCTCTACTTGTTAAATGCTTCATTTCCAGATCCTACTCCATACATGATCTTGAGTCGCTAAGTATTTCGAGCAATAGGTGAGTATTGTGTGTGTTGTGGCCCTCAAAGATTCTGCTACACCTCTCCCTCCAAATCCACCAAATAGCACATCTGAAGGTAATTTTTGCGAGTTGTGTAAGAAGCCCTTTGTTTGAGAAGCTTTGCTACAGCTGTTCTAGTTTCTGATGCAAGTTTGGCATTGGTAGCCTATGGAGTTCAAATCTCTTCAGAATCTCCTCCCATATTCAATTAGTGTAGTCGCAAGCAAAATAAAGATGATCAATATCTTCTTCCTGTTGCATACAAAGAGAGCATCGGTTAACAATATATATACCTTTTCGCTTCATATTATCCATTGTGGGTAGTTTGGCAAGAAGGGCCTGCCATGTGCATAAGGAATGTCTTTGTGAGCCCGGTCTATCCCATCTCCAACTACTCGGGATCCACTTGTTATTTCTTTGTCTGATTTGATTCCATGCAGATTTAGCACTAAACTTTCCATTGTCATGAAGCCAATTAAGCATATCTGATGAGTTATTCCTGATTGGAAGAGCTGTAATAGTCGGCAAAGTAATAGCATATCAGGAGAAATAGGATTAGGAAGACACCAAGTGCCGTTAGCAATGAACTCAGAAACCTTCCAATCTTTAGGGGCCCAAGATCTCTTCGTACTCGATCGCCAAATAATTGAAATATACTTTTTCCATTCACCCAAGGATCATACCACATATTAATTCTGGTCCCAGAAGAGATTGTGTAAGAAATATGGTTGATTAGCCAGTTTCCTGATGAGGTTTATTATAGGGATCTTGAGGGGACCACTCGTAAGGTGCATGTTTCATATTCCTGGAAGCCACAGCGATGTAAGTAAGATTTGTCATTCCTTCGGTCATTCACATGGAGCTTGTCAGCAAACACAAAAAACGATCACTCAGTTTACCGACAACGACATGCACAACTCATCATGGAGTTGATGCTTTGCTATGACTCTTGATGAACAAGGTGCGCGTCTCCAAGCAAAGAGCATCGATGACGACGAAAGAGCATTCGACTCGCTTGGGCAACAACACGGACAAAAGGATACATCGAAACTTTAATTCTTCCTATTATAGCCCCCTTCCCAAAAAAGCAATTTTCCAGGGTACCCAAGAACAAGAGGCGAAGTTGGGAACTTCATCTCTTCCTACATCGCAGGAGGTACTGCAACGGGATCCCACGTCCCATTCATCGTGCTAACCAGGATATTATATCTCAACCAATCCCAACAAACCTCGCCAGTCAGGATATTCAGCCTCAACAACCTTCAACAAACACTACCAACCTAGATATCTTGGGTATTTCAAAATTTAAGCATTTGCAAGCTGTGGATGAAGTGGATAAAAATAGAAATAAAGGTTTAAAAGGTAAGGATATTATACGGGAGGAAATTACAAAACCCAAAGATAAGAAGAAAGATGGTACTAGTAAGTTGCACATACTTCCGTCTACCTAGGAAGAGTTCTTTATTTCCTTCCCAACCTATTTTAATTCTGATGAAGATACTTTGTTGGAATGTTCGTGGACTGAATAAATTTGAGAAATGTCGGGAGCTTAATAGAACAATCAAGTCTGATGCTTGTGATATTGTTATTCTTGTGGAAACTAAAATTAAACCACATTTCTTGCACAATCTCTTCTGGGACCATAATTAATATGTGGTATGATCCTTGGGTGAATGGAAAAAGTATATTTCAATTATATGGCGATCGAGTACGAAGAGATCTTGGGGCCCCTAAAGATTGGAAGGTTTCTGAGTTCATTGCTAACGGCACTTGGTGTCTTCCTAATCCTATTTCTCCTGATATGCTATTACTTTGGCCGACTATTACAGCTCTTCCAATCAGGAATAACTCATCAGATATGCTTAATTGGCTTCATGACAATGGAAAGTTTAGTGCTAAATCTGTATAGAATCAAATCAGACAAAAAAATAACAAGTGGATCCCGAGTAGTTGGACATGGGATAGACCGGGCTCACAGAGACATTCCTTATGCACATGGCAGGCCCTTCTTGACAAACTACCCACAATGGATAATATGAAGCGAAAAGGTATATATATTGTTAATCGATGCTCTCTTTGTATGCACTAGGAAGAAGATATTGATCATCTTTATTTTGCTTGCGACTACACTAATTAGATATGGGAGGAGATTCTGAAGAGATTTGAACTCCATAGGCTACCAATGCCAAACTTGCATCAGGAACTAGAACAGCTGTAGCAAAGCTTCTCAAACAAAGGGCTTCTTACACAACTCGCAAAATTACCTTTCGGATGTGCTATTTGGATTTGGAGGAGAGGTGTAACAGAATCTTTGAGGGCCACAACACGCACAATACTCACCTATTGCTCGAGATACTTAGCGACTCAAGAGCATGTATGGAGCAGGATCTGGAAATGAAGCATTTAACAAGTAGAGAAAAAGATATCTTTACCAGATTTAATTTTGTTATTCGTTAATGCTTTCTAGAATGAGATTGCTGTATTGTGTATTTTTTTTTATAAGTAAATGTAAGTAGATAGTATAAAGTTTGTACAAATTAGCTTTGTCTACACAAGTCATGGACGAAAGCCTGAGATCTCTTAGAGCAAGCGTCTAGGAGAATGCACCCCACCTCGAAAGGTGGAATAGTCTCACTCCACAGACTTGCACTCATCTCGAGAGTAGTTAAAGCAGAAATCATGACTACACATATTGTAGACTATGACGCTACCATAGGCAACAAGAGTAGAATGTAATAACCAAGCATTAAAGAATTGTAAAATTGAATCTGAGGAAGATCTCTTTTTCTCGACTTGTTAAATGCCTCATTTCCAAATCCTGCTCCATGCATGATCGTGAATCACTAAGTATCTCAAGTAGAAGATGAGCATTGTGTGTGTTGTGACCTCAAAATTCTGCTACACCTTTCCTTCCAAATCCACCAAATAGTACATCGAAGATAAGCTTTTTGAATAGTTGTGTAAGAAGCCCTTTTCTTGAGAAGTTTTTTAGTCAAAATGCTGTTTCTAGTTCTGATGCAAGTTTGGCCTTAGTAGCCTATGGATTTCAAACCTCTTGTAATCTCCTCCCATATCCAATTAGTGTAGTCGCAAGCAAAATAAAGATGATCAATATCTTCTTCTGTTGCATACAAAGAGAGCATCGGTTAACAATATATATACCTTTTCGCTTCATATTATCCATTGTGGGTAGTTTGGCAAGAAGGGCCTCGCCATGTGCATAAGGAATGTCTCTGTGAGCCGGTCTATCCCATGTCCAATCGCTCAAGGATCCACTTGTTATTTCTTTGTCTGATTTGATTCCATGCAGATTTAGCACTAAACTTTCCATTGTCATGAAGCCAATTAAGCATATCTGATGAGTTATTCCTGATTGGAAGAGCTGTAATAGTTGGCCAAAGTGATAGCATATCAGGAGAAATAGGATTAGGAAGACACCAGGTGCCGTTAGCAATAAACTCAGAAACCTTCCAATCTTTAGGGGCCCCAAGATCTCTTCGTATTCGATCACCATATAATTGAAATATACTTTTTCCATTCACCCAAGGATCATACCACATATTAATTCCGGTCCCAGAAGAGATTGTGTAAGAAATGTGGTTAATTAGCCAGTTTCTTGCCTTCAAAATTCCTTTCCATGCAGCAGAATGATATGTTCTTGTTGAAACTTCCCATATTGATTCTTTAGATAGGTACCTAGAAGAAACCCATTGTGACCATAAAGATTTATTTTGCAGAAGATCCCATAATTTCTAGACCAAACAAGCTTTATTCCAATCTCTCAGATTTTGCAGATTCAGCCCCCCCTCATCTTTCGGTCTACAAATGCTATCCCAATTGATCATATGCATTGCCTTTCCTTCCGTACCATTCCAGAAAAAGTTCTTCAATAACCGTTCAATATCCTGAAGAAGTCCAACAGGTAGAAGAAATGCATTAGACCAATAAATAGAATAAGAAAACAGCACAGATCGGATGAGTTCAAGTCGTCCTGCTTTTGAAAGAAGTCTAGTTTTCCAGGAGGAAATTCTATTCTTTATTTTTTGCAGGATAGGCTGACAGTGAATTTTATGAATGCCAGTGGAAAAGAGTGGGAGACCCAGATAAGGAACTGGTAGACTTCCCTCGCTAACCCCCAGAGTTTGTATAATAAAGTCTTTATCTTCAATGCAAGAACCCATATAGACTTTACTTTTTGCAAGATTTAGGTGAAGGCCAGAAACCAAACCAAAATCTTTCAGAATAGTAGCCAAATTCTTCACTGAAGTAGTGTCATTGCGAAGGAAGATAATAAGATCATCTGCAAATGTTATGTGGGATATATGAATAGAACCAGTATGGGGTACCTTAATGCTACCATCAGAGACTGCCTTTTCTAACATACAGCTGAGTCCTTCCATGACAATTGTAAAAAGATATGGAGAAAGTGGATCTCCTTGTCGGATGCCATTCGTACTCCCAAAGAAGCCAACAGGGGAACCATTGAACAAAACTGAAAATTTTGGAGTTTCCAAGCAGCACTGAATCCAATTAACCCATTGTTGAGGGAAGTTCAAACTGAGGAGCATCTTGTAGAGAAACTGTCTATTAACTGAATCAAATGCTTTTCGTAAGTCAGCTTTAAAACATATTTTCGTCCCTCTTGATTTGGAGTGCAAATCTTTGACCAAGTCGTTAGCAAGAAGAATATTGTGATGTATACTTCTTCCTTTAATGAAAGCAGCCTGAGTATGACTAATGATCTTATGCATAATCATTTGCATTCGATCTGCAAGCAACTTGGAGATGATTTTGTAAATAAAGTTGCATAAAGAAATGGGCCTGTAGTGCTCTAGTGAATCAGCCCCTGCATTCTTAGGAACCAAAGAAATAAAAGTACAATTTATCGCTTTAAGAATATGACCTGAAGAGAAAAAATGCTGACAAGCTTTAATCATGTAAAGCAGCACTAAAGGAGTGGAATACAAACACTTTTGGCAATATTATCTTTGGTGAGTTGAAGTTAATCAAAAAGAAACTAATGTAATTGGTGCAACATGAGCTACATCTTCAAGCTTTCTAGAGGTTCGAGAATCTTATTTGCAAAGAGTAAAGAATAAAAAAGCTAGATCTCAATACATGCAGGCCCTAAAGCAGGAAGAAAGTTTTGCAAAGCAGAAGTCTCGAAAGCATTGGCTTACTTTAGGGGATTCCAATATGAAGTTTTTCTATATAGCCATTGCTACTAGAAGAGCTGTTAATTGTATCAGAAAATGTAAATACCAAGGAGATAGGAATGCTCTCCACAGTAAGCGAAGCAGAGCTTCTCTCTCTGGCGAATCTCTTCTCTCTCTAGGGTGAGAAGAGGCTGAGAGATCTTGGTGCGCAGAGGAGTAGGGGAACAGAGGAGAGGGCTTTCGCTCCCTTCCTCGCTTCTCTCTTTAGCACTTCTGCAGGGAATAGAGAGGAGAGGCTCTTCCGCATAACGAGGGCGGTGCGGCCTTTGGCGACGGTTAGAAGTGATCCATAGAGGACGGACGTGGCTGCGGTGGCGGCGGCTGCGGTGGCGATTGAGGAGGTCCAGGATGCTTGGTGTGGCATGTTAAAGGGCCCATCGAGCCTATCTTTGCCAAAATCTGGGGAATTCATTCGAGCGGCATATGGCGGTGGTTCTTCCTGTTTTGCAAGACGCACGGTGAGCGTTTTGGTTCCCCGCAGATCTGGCGCATGCAAGGAGAACAAAGGTACATGGAGGAGGCGTCCTCACCTCGGTCATTTAATCGGGGCTGCGTTGGTCCCCAGTGACGCCATTATTTTTATGGGCTTCCTAAGAGGCGTGAGGATGGCACCGTAAGGTACATGGCCTGGAAACCACAAGCGATGTAATATTCTCCCTTTTGCATCGTCATGGCAATATAGGTTTGGGAAGGGGCAACAATTTCTTCAAAGTTGTTTCCCCTAGGAGGCGGTGGCTGCGCATTGATCGATATGAAGGTGAGGGAGGTAAAGCGGCGCGCCAAAAAATAATGGCTTTGCGTAATCTGCATGGCTATTTTGCCGTTGGGCTGCGGTTACTCTTCTTTCGCTGCGAAGATTTAGATTCTTTAACATGTGGAGGCTGCCTTTCCTCGCACGCATGAGGCGCTGGCCACGAGTGGCGGCAAAGCAAAGCATATGGGTGAATACAGGCAGGCGCGGCTTTATCACTGGTTAAATTAAGGCTAATGGCCCACTTGTGATGAGAATCTTATTTTGGGCAAGATTTGCAAGCCGCGCCTCTCCCTCCCCCTACTCTTGAACATTTCCTCTTGAGTTGGAGCACAAGAACTTTCGAGAATGGTTGTTGACGATGGCAGTCGGGTCGATCCGAAGAGGCTTCCGCTCAAGTTGCTTCTTCTTCCTGAAAGAAGGTCCTTTGATGCAGAAGCGCAAGCATAGAGGAAGGTCGCGCTTTAGATCACGACCTCCTATTCTCATTTCTAGAGATCCTCGACTTGGATAAGCCTCTTCAAGGCTCAGAATATAGGTTGGAAGTTCAGATCTTAGTTTGGACTTCTTTGCTCCAAGACTTGTGTATGAGGCGGTGATTATCAAGAGCCTGGTTAATACATGGTCCATGGCGCTGGTTGGTTATGTGGTCGGTCTAAAGACATCCTATTCCCGTTATCCTCGTTCATTAAGACTCGATGGGGAACATCAAGCATTTGATCTGCATATGCTAGAGAACGGTTTTTTTGTATGCAAACTCTATTCAAGAGGATCTGCAATGGATTCTAGAAGGGTTTTGGACCATTCGTGGTCATCCGATGAAACTACGACGCTGGTCCCCTCGATGTCCGTTTGGAGTTAACAGCAGACCTCCAGCCTATTCCATTATGGGTTTCCTTTCATGGTCTTCCCTGCATCTTTGGAGTTGACGTTTTATTGCTAAGTTATGCAGTACCTTGGGACAACCATTGTATATTGATAAGGCAACAAAGATAACATCATGAGCGAGATTGGCTTTTGCACGTGCATGTGTTATGGTTTCTTCCGATGGCGATCTCCCAAAGGATGAGGTTTATTATAGGGATCTTGAGGGGACCACTCGTAAGGTGTATGTTTCATATTCCTGGAAAGAAAATGTGTAAAATTTATCACTCTTTCTTCATACACATGGAGCTTGTCAAAGGCAAACGCAAAGAACGATCACCAGGTTTTACCGACAACGCTCAAGCAACTCAAGTTGATGCTTAATTGCTATGACAACTGATGAACAAAGTGCATCTCCGCAAAGAGTAGCTTGGACCGCAGAGACATTCGCACATGGCGGCGATGACGAAAGAGCATTCTTACTCGCTGGCAAAAGGCAACTCCATACACTTGGACAAAGGATACATCAAGAACTTTAATTCTTCCTATTATAGCCCCTTCCACAACAAAGAATTTCCAGAGCTTCATCTCTTCCTACACCGACAGGAGTTGCTACAATGGGGATTCCACGTCCCACTCATCGTGCTAACCAGGATAATGTATTCGCCAGTCAAGATATTCAGCCTCATCATGCTAACCAGGATATTGTAATCCCAACAAACTTCGCCCATATCTACAACATGTGATATTCACCTCAACAACCTTCAACAAACACCGCCAACCTAGATATTTTGGGTATTTCAAAGTTTAAGCATTTGCAAATTCTACTGGATGAAGTGGATAAAAATAGAAATAAAGCTTTAAAAGGTAAGGATATTATGCGGGAGGACATTGCAAAACCCAAGGATAAGAAGAAGGATGGAATGGTGCGGTAAGTTGCACATACGGGATTCTACCTAGGAAGAGTCATTTATTTCCTTTCCAATCTGTTTTGATTCTCGATGAAGATACTTGGAATGTTCGTGGGCTGAATAAATTTGAGAAATGTCGAGAGCTTAATAGAACAATCAAATCTGATGCTTGTGATATAGTTATTCTTGTGGAAACAAAAATTAAACCATCTCGGGTTTGTGTTCAAAAAGATTTAATATGGCCAGAGGCAGAACTTTTTACCAACGATACTTGTGACACTTATGGTAGAATATGGGTACTATGGCATCCAAACTCTATTAGTGCTTGCTTTATTTCTGCTACAGAACAATTCATCCATCTTAAAGCCGAGGATAAAAGGAATGGTTGTCAATTCCATATTACTGGTGTATATGCTTCTAACAGTATACAGGAAAGAAATGTTCTATGGAATGATCTGATTAACATTGTAAATGGTTGTCTTACAATGCCTTGGATTGTTCTTGGTGACTTCAATACTGTTCAGTACACACATGAAAAAGTGGGGGGTAAACCACTTTCAGAGAGCAAGCTTCAAGGTTTTAACGATTATATAGATATTGCTGCATTGATTGATATGAAATCTGTAGGTGATTGGCTCTCATGGAGTAATCAAGGTGCTGCCCACAGGAAAATAATGGCAAGACTTGATAGGTGTCTGATTAATCGTGAATGGTTAACAGTTTACCCTGATTCACTTCTGGAGTATGGATCTCAATTGTTCTCTGATCACTCTTTAATGTATATACATGCCGACAAAGTAATACCCAGAGGCAAGAAACCATTTAGATTCTTTAACATGTGGAGTACCCATCCTCAGTTTCTTGAGGTTATCAGATCTGCTTGGAATGTTAATGTGCATGGATCACCTCCTTACATTTTATGCCAAAAGCTTAAAGCATGTAAAGCAGCACTAAAGGAGTGGAATACAAACACTTTTGGCAATATTATCACTCGAGTTCAGTTAATCAAAAAGAAACTAATGGCGGCGCAACATGAGCTACATCTTCACCTTTTGACGAGAATCTTATTTGCAAAAGAGGCGTAAGCTAGATCTCAATACATGCAGCCCTAAAGCAGAAGAAAGTTTTGCAAAATAGAAGTCTTGACAGCATTGGCTTACTTTAGAGGATTCCAATACGAAGTTTTTCTATACAGCCATTGCTACTAGAAGGGCTGTTAATTGTATCAGAAAATGTAAAGACCAAGATGGTACGCTTATTGAGAATTTGGATGAAGTTAAAGCACACACCGAACAATTTTTTTATTCTTTACTCAATCAAACACAGCAGCCTAATAATGTTCTTGTGGAGACTACTAGGAAGCGTGATTCGGATGACATCACGATTCTTAATGCACCAATTACAGATGAAGAAGTTGTACGAGTTGTCTTCAAGTCACCAAAGCACAAGAGCCCTAGTCCAGATGGATTTCTTACTGAATTTTACCAAATTGCATGGGCGATCATTGGAAATGATGTGATTAAAGCTTGTCAGCATTTTTTCTCTTCAGGTCATATTCTTAAAGCGATAAATTGTACTTTTATTTCTTTGGTTCCTAAGAATGCAGGGGCAGATTCACTAGAGCACTACAGGCCCATTTCTTTATTCAACTTTATTTACAAGTTCATCTCCAAGTTGCTTGCAGATCGAATGCAAATGATTATGCATAAGATCATTAGTCATACTCAGGCTGCTTTCATTAAAGGAAGAAGTATACATCATAATATTCTTCTTGCTAACGACCTGGTCAAAGATTTGCACTCCAAATCAAGAGGGACAAAAATATGTTTTAAAGTTGACTTACGAAAAGCATTTGATTTAGTTAATAGACAGTTTCTCTACAAGATGCTCCTCAGTTTGAACTTCCCTCAACAATGGGTTAATTTGATTCAATGCTGCTTGGAAACTCCAAAATTTTCAGTTTTGTTTAATGGTTCCCCTGTTGGCTTCTTTGGGACTACGAATGGCATCTGACAAGGAGATCCATTTTCTCCATATCTTTTTACAATTGTCATGGAAGGACTCAGCTGTATGTTAGAAAAGGCAGTCTCTGATGGTAGCATTAAGGTACCCCATACTAGTTCTATTCATATATCCCACATAACATTTGCAGATGATCTTATTATTATCTTCTTCATAATGACACTACTCAAAGTGAAGAATTTGGCTACTATTCTAAAAGATTTTGGTTTGGTTTCTGGCCTTCACCTAAATCTTGCAAAAAGTAAAGTCTATATGGGTTCTTGCATTGAAGATAAAGACTTTATTATACAAATTCTAGGGGTTAGCGAGGGAAGTCTACTAGTTCCTTATCTGGGTCTCCCACTCTTTTCCACTGGCATTCATAAAATTCACTGTCAGCCTATCCTGCAAAAAATAAAGAATAGAATTTCCTCCTGGAAAACTAGACTTCTTTCAAAAGCAGGACGACTTGAACTCATCCGATCTGTGTTGTTTTCTTATTCTATTTATTGGTCTAATGCATTTCTTCTACCTGTTGGACTTCTTCAGGATATTGAACGGTTATTGAAGAACTTTTTCTGGAATGGTACGGAAGGAAAGGCAATGCATATGATCAATTGGGATAGCATTTGTAGACCGAATAAAGAAAGATGAGGGGATCTTTTGCAAAATCTTATGGTCAAATCTAGGAGAGATTGGAATAAAGCTTGTTTGGTACAAAAATTATAGGATCTTCGGCAAAATAAATCTTTATGGTCACAATGGGTTTCTTTTAGGTACCTATCTAAAGAATCAATATGGGATGTTTCAACAAGAACATATCATTCTGCTGCATGGAAAGGAATTTTGAAGACAAGAAATTGGCTAATTAACCACATTTCTTACACAATCTCTTCTGGGACCGGAATTAATATGTGGTATGATCCTTGGATGAATGGAAAAAGTATATTTCAATTATATGGTGATCGAATATGCTCTCTTTGAAGAAGAGATCTTGGGACTACCCCTAAAGATTGGAAGGATTTTACAAAGCTTTGCCAAATTGCTAACGGCTAGAAAACAAGTAAACAAAACTTTGGTGTCTTCCTAATCCTATTTCTTTTTTTTTTTGGTAAGTAAATGTAATTGTATTAGTATGAAGTTTGCATAAAGTAGTTTTATCTTCACAAGCCGTAGACTATAGCTTGAGATCTCTTAGAGCAGTCTAGGAGAATGCACCCCACCTCGAGAAAGGTGGAATGGACTCATTCCACTGACTCATCTCCAAGAGAACATAAGCAAAAAGTAGCCATGACTACACATGTTGTAGACTATGACACCTTACGATATTCAATAAATAAAAATGCAATTCCTAAACGACCTGTGAATACATCACATTGTGGAAACATAGAAACACACAATACAACAATCTCAATTTAGAAAGCATTAACGAATAACAAAATTGAATCTGATAAAGATATCTTTTTCGCTACTTATTAAATGCTTCAATTCCAAATCCTTCTCCATACATGATCTTGAGTCACTGAGTATCTCAAGCAATAGGTGAGTATTGTGTGTGTTGTGGCTCTCAAAAATTCTGCTACACCTCTCCCTCCAAATCCACCAAATAGTACATCTGAAAGTAAATTTTGCTAGTTGTGTTAGAAGCCCTTTTCTTGAGAAGCTTTGCTGCAGCTGTTCTAGTTCCTGATGCAAGTTTGGCCTTGGTAGCCTATGAAGTTCAAATCTCTTCAGAATCTCCATCCATATCCAATTAGTGTAGTCGCAAGCAAAATAAAGATGATCAATATCTTCTTCCTATTGCATACAAAGAGAGCATCGGTTAACAATATATATACCTTTTCGCTTCATATTATCCAGTGTGGGTAGTTTGGCAAGAAGGGCCTGCCATGTGCATAAGGAATGTTTCTGTGAGCCCGGTCTATCCCATGTCCAACTGCTTGGGATCCACTTGTTGCTTCTTTGTCTCGATTTGTTTCCATGCAGATATAGCACTAAATTTTCCATTGTCATGAAGCCAATTAAGCATATCGAGGAGTTGTTCTTGATTGGAAGAGTTGTAATAGTCGGCCAAAGTGATATCATATAAGGAGAAATAGGACTAGGAAGACACCAGTGCCATTAACAATGAATTTAAACCATCCAATCTTTAGAGGCCCCAAGATCTCTTAGTACTCTATCGCCATACAATTGAAATATAATCTTCCCCTTCACCCAAGGATCATACCACATATTAATTCTCGTTCGGAAGAGATTGTATAAGAAATATGTTTGGAACCAATTTCTTGCCTTCAAAATTCCTTTCCAAGCAGCGAGAATGATATGTTTTTTCCGAAACTTCCCAGATTGATTCCTTTGATAGGTACCTAGCAGAAACCCATTGTGACCATAAGATTTGTTTTGCATAAGATCCCATAATTTTTGTACCAAACAAGCTTTATTCCAATCTCTCGATTTCGCAAATTCAGTCCCCCTCATCTTTCTGGCCTCTGCAGATGTTATCCCAATTTACCATATGCATTGCCTTACCATCCGTACCATTCCAGAAGAAGTTCTTAAATAGTCTTTCAATATCCTGAAGAAGTCCAACAGGCAAAAGAAATGCATTAGACCAATAAATAGAGTAAGAGAACAACACCGATCGGATGAGTTCAAGTCGCCTCGCTTTAGAAAGAAGTCTAGTTTTCCAAGAGGAAATTCTACTCTTTATTTTTTGCAGATAGGCTGACAGTGGGTTTTGCGGATGCCAGTGGATATGAGTGGGAGACCCAAATAAGGAACCGGCATACTTCCTTCGCTAACCCCAACGTTTGCAAAATAAAGTCTTTATCTCGCAATGCAAGGACCCATATAGACTTTACTTTTTGCATGATTGAGTCAAGGCCGAAACCAAACCAAAATCTTTCATTATAGTAGCCAAATTTCTTGAAGTAGAGTCATTGTGAAGAAATATAATAAGATCATCTGCAAATGTTATATGAGATATATGAAGAGAACCAGCATGGGGTACCTTAATACTGCCAATAATGACTACCTCCTCCAACATACAGCTGAGTCCTTCCATTACAATTGTGAAAAGATACGGAGAAAGTGGATCTCCTTGTCGAATGCCATTCGTGCTTCCAAAAAACCAATAGGGGAACCATTAAAGAGAATCGAAAATTTTGGAGTTTCCAAACAAAGCATTGAATCAATTAACCCATTGTTGAGGGAAGTTATCATGCTGGAGCATCCTGTAGATGAAGTGTCGATTAACTGAATCAAATGCTTTTCTTAAGTCACCTTAAAACAGATTTTTGTCCCTCTTGATTTGGAATGTAAATCCTTGACCAAGTCATTAGCAAGAAGAACATTGTGATGTATACTTCGTCCTTTAATAAAAGCAGCCTGAGTCGGACTAATGATCTTGTGCATAATATGTCGCATTCGATCTGCAAGTAACTTGGATATGATCTTGTAAGTAAAGTTACATAATGAAATGGGCCTGTAATGCTCTAGTGAATCCCCTGTATTCTTCGGAACTAAAGAAATAAAAGTGTAATTTATCTCTTTAAGAATATGTCTGAAGAGAAAAAATGTCGACAAGCTTTAATCACGTCATCACCAATGATAGGCCATGCAATTTGATAAAATTCAGTGGAAATCCATCCGGACCAGGGCTTTTGTGCTTCGGTGACTTAAAGACTACTCTTACAATTTCTTCATCCGTAATTGGTGCATTGAGAATCGCGATGGCATCCGAATCAAGCTTTCTAGTAGGCTCCACCTGAATATTATTAGGTTGCTCCTCTTTATTGAGTAGAGAATAAAAAATTATTCAAAGTGTGTGCTTTAACCTCATCCAAATTCGTAATAAGATTATCGTCATTATCTTTACATTTCTTGATGCGATTAATGGCCCTTCTAGTAGCAATGCATAGATAAAAACTTAGTTGGAATAGAGTAAGCCCTTCGAGATTTAGTGCAAAAGCTTTAAGGCTTGCATGAATCGATGCCTGGCTTCGCTCTTTACAAATAAGATTCTCATCAAAGGGTTGGAGAAAAACTTAGTGTTGGAATAGCTCCTTTTTGCTTAATTTAAGCCTTGTGTTGATATCGCCATAGATGTTTGTATTCCATCGCTTAAGTGTGCTTTACAAAGCTTTTAGCTTTCGACATAAACTTTGAGGAGAACCTCCTGCTTTAAGGCTTGCATGAGTATCGATGCTTGGCTTGCTTTGTCGCCTCTTTACAAATAAGATTCTTATCAAAGGGTTGAGATCCAGCTCTTGTTGCACTTGCCATTAGCTCCTTTTTGCTTAATTTAACTTTAACGGGTGTTAATATTGAAAGATGTTTGTATTGAACCATACGTATGAAGTGCCATGCATGATTTGACACTGCCAAGTCGAGCCATTATTTTAGCACCTTGATTACTCCATGACAATAAAATGTAATGAGGGGAACCATAATAGTAACATTCAAAGCCCCCACTTTTTCATTTGTGTACCTGATCGATAATCTCAAGAAAATCCGAGGATGAGTACAACCATTTGCAAAAGAATCTAAATTTTTTTCTTGCCTATATACCAAGGAAAAATGATAGCCATTCTTTTTGTCCTCTACGTTAAGATGTATGAATACATTGAAGAGTGCACTAAAATGGGAGAATAACATTTCTTTTTTTTGGTAAGTAAATGTAATTGTATTTAGTAAAACAAAGTAGCTTTGTCTACACAAGCCGTAGACTATAGCCTGAGATCTCTTAGAGCAATCTAGGAGAATGCACCCCACTCGTAAAGGTGGAATGGACTCATTCCACAGATTCGCCTCTCCAAGAGAACATAGCAAAAAAGTAGTCATGACTACACATGTTGTAGACTATGACGCCTTACGATATTAAATAAATAGCAAATAACCAACCATTCCTAAACGACTGTGAATACATCACATTGTGGAAACATAGAAATAAAAATACATCAATCTCAATCTAGAAAGCATTAACGAATAACAAAATTGAATCGATAAAGATATCTTTTTCACTACTTGTTAAATGCTTCATTTCAGATTCTGCTCCATACATGATCTTGAGTCGCTAAGTATCTCGAGCAATAGGTGAGTATTGTGTGTGTTGAGGCCCTCAAAGATTCTCGCTACATCTCTCCTCCAAATCCACCAAATAGCACATATGAAGGTAATTTTTGCTAGTTGTGTAAGAAGCCCTTTCCTTGAGAAGCTTTGCTTTGCACTGTTCTAGTTCCGATGCAAGTTTGGCCTTGGTAGCCTATGGAGTTCAAATCTCTTCTAATCTCCACCCATATCCAATTAGTGTAGTCACAAGCAAAATAAAGATGATCAATATCTTCTTCTGTTGCATACAAAGAGAGCATCGGTTAACAATATATATACCTTTTCGCTTCATATTATCCATAGTTGGTAGTTTGGCAAGAAGGCTCGCCATGTGCATAAAGAATGTCTCTGTGAGCCCGGTCTATCCCATGTCCAATCGCTTGGGATCCACTTGTTGTTTCTTTTATCGATTTGATTCCATGTAGATGTAGCACTAAATTTTCCATTGTCATGAAGCCAATTAAGCATATATCGAGGAGTTGTTCTTGATTGGAAGAGTTGTAATAATCGGCCAAAGTGATAGCATATCGGGAGAAATAGGACTAGGAAGACATCAAAGCCGTTAACAATGAACGTAAACCGCCCAATCTTTAGAGGCCCCAAGATCTCTTTGTACTCTATCGCCATACAATTGAAATATACTCTTTCCATTCACCCAAGGATCATACCACATATTAATTCTTGTTCCAGAAGAGATTGTATAAGAAATATGTTTGGTCAGCCAATTTCTTGCCGTCAAAATTCCTTTCCAAGCAGCAGAATGATATGTTTTTGCTGAAACTTCCCAGATTGATTCCTTTGATAGGTACCTAGCAGAAACCCATTGTGACCATAAAGATTTGTTTTGCAAAAGATCCCACAATTTTTGTACCAAACAAGCTTTATTCCAGTCTCTCAGATTTCGCAGATTCAGTCCCCCCTCATCCTTCGGCCTGCAGATATTATCCCAATTTATCATATGCATTGCCTTACCATCCGTACCATTCCAGAAAATGTTTTTCAACAGCCGTTCAATATCCTGAAGAAGTCCAACAGGTAGAAGAAATGCATTAGACCAATAAATAGAGTAAGAGAACAACACAGATTGGATGAGTTCAAGTCGTCCTGCTTTAGAAAGGAGTCTAGTTTTCCAAGAGAAAATTCTATTCTTTATTTTTTCCAGGATAGGCTGATAGTGGGTTTTGTGAATGCCAGTGGAAATATGTGGGAGACCTAGATAAGAAACTGACAGACATCCCTCGCTAACCCCCAAAGTTTGTATAATAAAGTCTTTATCTTCGATGCAAGGACCCATATAGACTTTACTCTTTGCATGATTTAGCTGAAGGCCAGAAAACAAACCAAATTCTTTCAGAATAGTAGCCAAATTCCTCTCATCAAGTAGTGTCATTGCGAAGAAATATAATAAGATCATCTGCAAATGTTATGTGGGATATATGAATAGAACCAGCATGGGATACCTTAATGCTACCATCAAAGACTGCCTTTTCTAACATACAGCCGAGTCCTTCCATGACAATTGTAAAAAGATATGGAGAAAGTGGGTCTCCTTGTCGGATGCCATTCGTACTCCCAAAGAAGCCAATGGGTGAACCATTGAAGAGAACCAAAAATTTTGGAGTTTCTAAGCAGCACTGAATCCAATTAACCCATTGTTGAGGGAAGTTCATACTGAGGAGCATCTTGTAGAGAAAGTGTCTATTAACTGAATCAAATGCTTTTCGTAAGTCAGCTTTAAAACATATTTTTGTCCCTCTTGATTTGGAGTGCAGATCTTTGACCAAGTCGTTAGCCAGAAGAATATTGTGATGTATACTTCTTCCTTTAATGAAAGCGACTGTGCGGGACTAATGATCTTCTGTATAATCATTTGCATTCGATCTGCAAGCAACTTGGATATAATCTTGTAAATAAAGTTGTATAATGAAATGGGCCTGTAGTGCTCTAGGGAATCAGCCCCTGCATTCTTAGGAACTAGAGAAATAAAAGTATAATTTATCTCTTTAAGAAGGTGACCAGAAGAGAAAAAATGCTGACAAGCTTTAATCACGTCATTTCCAATAATCGGCCATGCAATTTGGTAAAATTCAGTGAAACCCATCCGGACCAGGACTTTTGTGCTTGGTGACTTAAAGACAACTCTAACAATTTCTTCATCTGTAATTGGGGCATTGAGAATCGTGATATCATCCGAATCAAGCTTTCTAGTAGGCTCCACATGAATATTATTATTAGTCTGCTCTATTTGATTAAGTAAAGCATAAAAAATTGTTCGTGTGGGCTTTAACCTCATCCAAATTCTCAATAAGTGTACCATCTTGGTCTTTACATTTCGATAATCTAATTAACGACCCGCCTAGTAGCAATGGTGTATAGAAAAACTTCGTATGGAATCCCCTAGAGTAAGCCAATGTTGTCTAGACTGTTTTGTAAAACTTTCTTCTTGCTTTAAAGCCTGCATGAATTGATACCTAGCTTCGCCTCTTTGCAAATAAGATTCTCGTCAAAGGGTTGAAGATGTAGCTCATGTTGCACCGCCATTAGTTCCTTTCGCTTAATGGACCCGTGTGGTAATATTGCCAAAGGTGTTTGTATTCCACTCCTTTAGTGTGCTTTACAGGCTTTAAGCTTTTGACATAAGATGTAAGGGGAGAACCATACACATTAACATTCCAAGTCGATCTCGATAACCTCGAGGGCGAGGATGGGTACTCCATATATGAAAGAATCTAAATGGTTTCTTGCCTCTATGTATTACTTTGTCTGCATGTATATACATTGAAGAATGATCGAAAACAATTGAGCACCATACTCGAAGTGAATTAGGTAAAGCTGTTAACCATTCTCGATTAATCGACACCTATCGAGTCGAGCCATTATTTTCTGTGAGCGACACCTTGATTACTCCATGAAAGCCAATCCCCTACAGATTTCATATCAATCAAAGCAGCAATATCTATGTAATCATTGAATCCTTGAAGCTTGCTCTCTGGAATTAGTTTACCCCACTTTTTCATGTGTGTACTTGAACAAAGATTGAAGTCACCAAGAACAATCCATGGCATCAGTAAGACAGCCATTTGCAATGTTAATCAAATCACCCATAGACTGTTTCTTTCCTACAAACTATTAGAAGCATATACACCAAGAATATAGAATTGACAACCATTCTGTTTATCCTCACCTTTAAGGTGGATAAATTATTCTCAGAGAGAAATAAAACAAGCACTAACAAAGTTCGGATGCCATAATACCCATATTCTACCATAAGTATCACAAGTATCGTTGGTAAGAAGTTCTCGCCTCTGGCCATATTAAATTCCTTTGAACACGAACTCGAGATGGTTTAATTTTTGTTTCCACAAGAATAACAATATCACAAGCAAGCAGACTGATTACTCTATTGAGCTCCGACATTTCTCAGTTTATTAAGTCCATGAACATTCCAACAGATAATCTTCATAAAAAAGAAAACATATGGGAAATGGAGCAATTCTTCCTAAGTAGAAGGATGTAACTTAGGAAGGATATCCTTTTTCTTCTCCTTAGGTTTCCGCACTATATCCTTACCTTTCAAGCCTTTATTTTTATATTTTTCTACTTCATCCACAGCTTGCAAGTGTTTAAATTTGAATGTACCTTGAGCATCTGGGTTAGCTGTGTTCAAAATGTCCTAGTTGGTAGGGACATGAGCTGATTGGGACACTATATCTTGGTTAGTATAATGAGTAGAACGTGAAATCCCTGTTGTGGTAACCACTGGCAATATATGAAGAGATGAAGTGTCCAACTTCTCCTTCTCCTGTTCGCGAGTACCATAAGAAACCACTTTTGTAGAAGGCTCCGATATAATAGGAAGAGGTAAAGTTTCTGATTTATCCTCCTGACCATGGTGCTGCCCAAGCGAGTCGGAATGCTCACTCATCATTACTATCTCAAGCGCCCTTTGAAGGAGACTCACTTTGTTCAATAATAGCAAGATCAACCCCTAAGTTGAGGTGTTTGACGTTGCTATAAACCTGAGTAATTGGCTTCGAATTTTCTTGACAAGCTCCATGTGCATGACCAAAAGAAGAGCAAATATTACATCGTTGTGGTTTCCAAGAATATGAAACATGTACCTTACGGGTGGTACCATCTAGATCACGATAAAAAACCTCATTAGGAAGATCACCATCAGAAGAAACCATAATACATGCTCGTGCAAAAGCCAATCTCGTCTGCGCTGTAGTTGCCTTGTCAATATATAATAGATGTCCTAGAGTGCTGCATAACTTAGCAATAAAATGTCTACTCTAAAGATGTAATGGAAGACCATGAAAAGATACCCATAAGGGAATAGACTGTAGGCTGTCTAACTCCAAACGGACATCAGGGGACCAGCGCCGTAGTATCATCGGATGGCCACGAATAGTCCAAAACCCTTCAAGAATCCATTGTAAATCCTCTTCAGAATAGAGTTTGCATACAAAAAAACCATTATCCAGCATATGAAGATCGAATGCCGATATTCCCCATCGAGTTTTGATGAATGAAGATAATGGAAAGTAGAATGTCTTTAGACCGACCACATAACCAACAAGCGCCCTGGACCATGTCTCAATCAGCTCTGCAGAATCAGCAGTCTCGTACAAAGCAATCTTCAGTCTGCCTGAATATCTGGAGCAAAGAAATCTAGGCTAAGATCCGGACTTCCAACCGGAGCCTTGAAGAGGCTAGTCCAAGGCCGAGGATCTCTAGAAATAAGAGCAGGAGGCCGCGATCTAGAGCGCGACCTACCTCTATTTTGCATCATCGAAGAAGCATCTCGTCGGGATGAAGATAGCAACGGTTGAGACGTAGGGGCAGGGAACCCCATCGTCGGAGTAGGGACCATTGCTGCTGTAGCCCCAACAGCGTAGAAGCAACAGGCAGAAGCCGCCCCCACCGCACAGGTAGATTCAGCGCCGCCGCGCCTCCCTCGCCTTCTCCGTGCGTGCAAGAACACCCAGCCCACCGCCTCCTAGGGGAAGAAGCAGCTGCAGGTTCTGCTGCAGAAGAAGGAGCGATGCAGGGGAGTTGCGTGCAACACCACCCAGCCCACCGTAGGGGACAGCCGCCCAGCAGCCACCGCCTCCAGGGGGAGAAGTCGCGTGAACACCACCCAGCCCACCGCAGGGGAGAACCGCCACCGCCTCACGCCCCAGCATCAGGGGTGCGTGCGATGCAGGGGACAGCGCAGCCCCGATCTGGCCGAGGTGAGGACGCCTCCCTTGTTCTCCTCCTCCTCTGTTCTCGAAAAAGGCGGAGTAGAGGCTCTACAGATCTGCGCAGAACCTTCCTATCCCCCCCTTCTCTCAGAAGAGGAAAGCGTCTCCTTTGTTCGAAACAGAGAGAGGAGAGGGAGGCGTGCCCTAGGTTGCCGCCCGCCCGAAGTCACGATGAGCCCACCACCGCCGTTGTCACCCAGTCCTCGCAGCACCACCCAGCAGATGCCCTGGAGACCCCGTGCAGAACAGGCTGCGGCTCCTGTGATGCAGCCTTCGTCCTCTCCGTGCGCAGAACAGGGGAGAACCCAACAGCCTTCGCCTTTTCTTGCCCTAGCTGTCTCCGTGGCTTCACTTTCCCCCAACGCGTTTGCACGTGAAGGAAGGGAAGAACCACCACCCAAGGGAGAAAAAGCAGATCCACAACGTCCTACAGCCACCGCCTCTTTTCTCCCTAGAGAGAGAAGAAAATCACCTAGAGAGAGAAACTCTCGCCTAGATCGAGAGAAACTCAACATCATACTCCATAGTGAATCGGGATAAAGTCGCTAGCCATGCATGATTAATCAAACACCTATCAAGTCGAGCCATTATTTTCTGTGAAGGCAAGCACCGAGATTGATTATTCCATGAAAACCAATCCCCTAAGATTTCATATCGATCAATGCAAAGAAACTTGATTATTCTATGTAATCATTTTTCAAGTTTATTTCACGAAAGTGGTTTGCCCCATATTTTTCATTTGTGTACCTAAGGAAAGGAAATTAAAGTCACCAAGAACAATCCAAGGTATCTTTTGTAAGACAACCATTTGCAATGATAGTTAGATCATCCATAGAGCATTTCTTTCATGCATTCTTATTTTTTCAAGCATATATCCAAGAATATGAAAATGACAGCCATTCTTTTTGTCTTCTACCTTAAGATGGATGAATTGTGCAGTAGTAGAAATAAACCATGCACTAACAGAATTGGGATGCCATAAAACCCATATTCTACCATAAGTGTCACTAGAGTCATTAGGAAGAGTTCGAAGGCCATATTAAATTCCTTTGAACAGTAACCCGAGATGGTTTAATTTTTGTTTCCACAAGTATAACAATATCACAAGAGCAAACTTGATTATTCTATTAAGCTCCCGACATTTTTCAGGTTTATTAAGTCCACGAACATTCCAACATATTATCTTCATCAGAAATAAAATAGAAGGAAAGGAAAATAATTCTACCTAAGTAGAAGGGATCTTAGGAAGTACCTCCTTTTTCTTATCCTTAGATTTCACATTGTCCTCCCGCACCATATCCTTACCTTTCAAGCCTTTATTCTTATTTTTTTCTACTTCATCCACAGCTTGTAAATGTTTAAATTTGAAAGCACCTTGAGCGTCTTGGTTAGTTGGATCAGCTTGGAATTGGTTTCTGAGGATTACACATGCTCGTGCAAAAGCCAATCTCGTCTGTGCTGCTGTTGCTTTGTCAATATACAATGGTTGTCCCAAGGTGCTGCATAACTTAGCAATAAAACGTCGACTCCAAAGATGCAAGGGAAGACCATGAAAGGATACCCATAAAGGAATAGACTGTAGACTATCTAACTCCAAACGGACATCAGGAGACCAACGTCGTAGAATCATCGGATGACCGCGAATAGTCCAAAACCCTTCAAGGATTCGTTTGCAAATCCTCTTCAGAATAGAGTTTGCATACAAAAAAACCATTATCTAGCATATGCAGATCAAATGCCGATGTTCCCCATCGAGTCTTGATAAATGAGGATAACGAAAAATATGATGTCTTTAAACCGACCACATAACCAACAAGCGCCATGGACCATGTCTTAATCAGCTTCTTGAATCAGCAGTCTCATACACACGGTAATCTTCTCGATCGGCCTAGGTTTCGGAGCAAAGAAATCCAAGCTAAGATCCACTTTGAGCATAGAAGCTTCCAACCGGGGCCTTGAAGAGGCTTGTCCAAGGTCGAGGATCTTGAGAAATGAGAGTAGGAGGTCGCGATCTAGAGTGCGACCTACCTCTATCTTGCATCATCAAAGAACCATCTCGTCGGGAAGAAGAAGCAACTTGAGAAGGAAGCCTCATCTTCGGATCAACCCTGCTGCCACCGTCACCAGCCATTGCTATCACTTTGGTCAACTATTACAGCTCTTCCAATCAGGAATAACTCATCAGATATGCTTAATTGGCTTCATGACAATGGAAAGTTTAGTGCTAAATCTGCATGGAATCAAATCAGACAAAGAAATAACAAGTGGATCCCGAGTAGTTGGACATGGGATAGACCGGGCTCACAGAGACATTCCTTATGCACATGGCAGGCCCTTCTTGCCAAACTACCCACAATGGATAATATGAAGCGAAAAGATATATATATTGTTAACCGATGCTCTCTTTGTATGCAATAGGAAGAAGATATTGATCATCTTTATTTTGCTTGCGACTACACTAATTGGATATAGGAGGAGATTTGAAGAGGTTTGAAATCCATAGGCTACCAAGGCCAAACTTGCATCGGGAACTAAAGAGCTATAGCAAAACTTCTCAAGAAAAGGGCTTCTTTTTGGCAAAGCTTATCTTGAGATGTACTATTTGGTGGATTTGGAAGGAGAGGTGTATACAAAATTTTTGAGGGTCACAACACACACAATGCTCATCTTCTACTTGAGATACTTAGTGATTCACGATCATGCATGGAGTAGGATTTGGAAATGAGGCATTTAACAAGTCGAGAAAAAGAGATCTTCCTAGATTCAATTTTACAATTCTTTAATGCTTCCTTTGTATTGTTCGATTTTTGCTTTAAAATTGTGATATATTCACCGGTTGTCCAGGAATAGTTGGTTATTACATTCTACTCTTGTTGCCTATGGTAGCGTCATAGTCTACAATATGTGTAGTCATGATTTCTGTTTATCTACTCTCGGAGACGAGTCTGGTGGATGAGACTATTCCACCTTTCTGAGGTGGGGTGCATTCTCCTAGACTGCTCTAAGAGATCTCAGGCTTTAGTCTATGGCTTGTGTAGACAAAGCTAATTTGTACAAACTTCATACTAAATCTACTTACATTTACTTACCAAAAAAAAATGTAAAGACCAAGATGGTACGCTTATTGAGAATTTGGATGAAGTTAAAACACACACCGAACAATTTTTTTATTCTTTACTCAATCAAACACAGCAGCCTAATAATGTTCTTATGGAGCCTACTAGGAAGCTTGATTCGGATGACATCACGATTCTTAATGCACCAATTATAGATGAAGAAGTTGTACGAGTTGTCTTCAAGTCACCAAAGCATAAGAGCCCTGGTCCAGATGGATTTTCAGCTGAATTTTACCAAATTACATGGCCGATCATTGGAAATGATGTGATTAAAGCTTAATCAAAGCATTTTTCTCTTCAGGTCATATTCTTAAAGCGATAAATTGTACTTTTATTTCTTTGGTTCCTAAGAATGCAAAAATGATTCATTAGAGCACTACAGGCCCATTTCTTTATGCAACTTTATTTACAAGATCATCTCAAGTTGCTTGCAGATCGAATGCAAATGATTATGCATAAGATCATTAGTCATACTCATTTGCTTTCATTAAAGGAAGAAGTATACATCACAATATTCTTCTTGCTAACGACCTGGTCAAAGATTTGCACTCCAAATCAAGAGGGATGAAAATATGTTTTAATGCTGACTTACGAAAAGCATTTGATTCAGTTAATAGATAGTTTCTCTACAAGATGCTCCTTAGTTTGAACTTCTCTCAACAATGGGTTAATTGGATTCAGTGCTGCTTGGAAACTCCAAAATTTTCAGTTTTGTTTAATGGTTCCCCTGTTGGCTTCTTTGGGACTACGAATGGCATCTGACAAGGAGATCCACTTTCTCCATATCTTTTTACAATTGTCATGGAAGGACTCAGCTGTATGTTAGAAAAGGCAGTCTCTGATGGTAGCATTAAGGTACCTCATACTGGTTCTATTCATATATCCCACATAACATTTGCAGATGATCTTATTATCTTCCTTCGCAATGACACTACTTCAGTGAAGAATTTGGCTACTATTCTGAAATATTTTGGTTTGGTTTCTGGCTTTCACCTAAATCTTGCAAAAAGTAAAGTCTATATGGGTTCTTGCATTGAAGATAAAGACTTTATTATACAACTCTGGGGGTTAGCGAGGGAAGTCTACCAGTTCCTTATCTGGGTCTCTCACTCTTTTCCACTGGCATTCATAAAATTCACTATCAGCCTATCCTACAAAAAATAAAGAATAGAATTTCCTCCTGGAAAACTAGACTTCTTTCAAAAGCAGGACGACTTGAACTCATCCGATCTGTGTTGTTTTCTTATTCTATTTATTGGTCTAATGCATTTCTTCTATTGTTGGACTTCTTGAGATATTGAACGGTTATTGAAGAACTTTTACGGAATGGTACGGAAGGAAAGGCAATGCATATGATCAATTGGGATAGCATTTGTAGATTGAAAGATGAGGGGGGGCTGAATCTGCGAAATCTGAGAGATTGGAATAAAGCTTGTTTGGTATAGAAATTATGGGATCTTCTGCAAAATAAATCTTTATGGTCGCAATGAGTTTCTTCTAGGTACCTATCTAAAGAATCAATATGGGATGTTTCAACAAGAACATATCATTCTGCATTGCATGGAAAGGAATTTTGAAGGCAAAAAGCGGCTAATTAACCACATTTTTACACAATCTCTTTAGGACCGGAATTAATATGTGGTATAATCCTTGGGTGAATGGAAAAGTATATTTCAATTATATGGTGATCGAATACGAAGAGATCTTGGGGCCCCTAAAGATTGAAAGGTTTCTGAGTTTATTGCAAACGGCACCTGGTGTCTTCCTAATCCTATTTCTCCTGATATGCTAACAGCTCTTCCAATCAGGAATAACTCATCAGATATGCTTAATTGGCTTCATGACAATGGAAAGTTTAGTGCTAAATCTGCATGGAATCAAATCAGACAAAGAAATAACAAGTGGATCCCGGCGGTTGGACATGGGATAGACGGGCTCACAGAGACATTCCTTATGCACATGGCAGGCCCTTCTTGCCAAACTACCCACAATAGATAATATGAAGTGAAAAGGTATATATATTGTTAAATCGATGCTCTCTTTGTATGCAACAGAAGAAGATATTGATCATCTTTATTTTGCTTGCGACTACACTAATTGGATATGGGAGGAGATTCTGAAGAGGTTTGAAATCCATAGGCTACCAAGGCCAAACTTGCATCAGGAACTAGAATAGCTATAGCAAAACTTCTCAAGAAAAGGGCTTCTTACACAACTGGCAAAGCTTATCTTCAGATGTACTATTTGGTGGATTTGGAAGGAGAGGTGTAGCAGAATTTTTGAGGGTCACAACACACACAATGCTCATCTTATGCTTGAGATACTTAGTGATTCACGATCATGCATGGAGCAGGATTTGGAAATGAGGCATTTAACAAGTCGAGAAAAAGAGATCTTCCTCAGATTCAATTTTATAATTCTTTAATGCTTCCTTTGTATTGTCTGATTTTTTGCTTATATTCACCGGTTGTCTAGGAATAGTTGGTTATTAAATTCTACTCTTGTTGCCTATGGTAGCGTCATAGTCTACAATATGTGTAGTCATGATTTCTGTTTATCTACTCTCGGAGACGAGTCTGGTGGAGTGAGACTATTCCACCTTTCTGAGGTGGGGTGCATTCTCCTAGACTGCTCTAAGAGATCTCAGGCTTTAGTCTATGGCTTGTGTAGATAAAGCTAATTTGTACAAACTTCATACTAAATCTACTTACATTTACTTAACAAAAAAAAATTGATTGAGTCTTGACTAGTTTGATCTGGTTCATATCATTCCCCCTTTCCTGGAAAGGATTCGTCCTCGAATCATAGCCTCCATCACCTATATCAAACAAAGATAGATCAGAAACATTGAATGTTGCATTAATGTTGCCATACTCACCTGGTAGTTCCAGCTTATATGCATTGTCATTGATTTTTTTTGAAGGACTTGAAATGGACCATCTCCTCTTGGCATTAGTTTAGACTTCTTATGACTAGGAAATCTTTCCTTCCTTAAGTGTACCCAAACCCAGTCACCAGGTTCGAACACTACTTGTTTTCGGCCTTTGTTGTGTTGTTTCTCATATTGTAGAGTTTTATTTTCAATTTGTGTTTGGACTTTTTCATGCAATGCTTTGACAAAATCAGCTTTTTGCTTACCATCCAAATTGGCCTTGTCCAATGGTAAAGATAGCAAATCCATAGGAGTTAATGGATTGAACCCATACATAACTTCAAATGGGGAATGGTTTGTTGTAGCATGCACACTTCTATTATAAGCAAACTCCACATGTGGCAAACACTCCTCCCAATTTTTAAATTTTTTTTGAATTATGGCCCTCAAAAGTGTTGATAAAGTTCGATTTACCACCTCCGGTTGTCCATCTGTTTGTGGATGATAAGTGGTTGAATACAACAATCTTGTACCCAACTTACTCCAAAGTGTTTTCCAAAAGTGGCTAAGAAACTTCACATCTCTATCACTCACAATTGTCCTTGGGATGCCATGTAACCTCACAATTTCTTTGAAAAACAGTCTTGCAACATGCGTTTCATCATCTGTTTTATGGCAAGGAATGAAATGTGCCATCTTGCTAAACCTATCAACAACAATAAAAATAGAATCTCTCCCTCTTTTTGACCTAGGTAAACCTAATACAAAGTCCATGGATATATTAACCCAAGGTTCACTAGCTATAGGAAGGGGTATATACAACCCATGAGGCATTCCTTTAGATTTAGCTTGTTTATAAGTGATGCATTTTTTATACAATCTTTTAACATCCCTTTTCATGCATGGCAAAAAAAAATGATCTATTAACACATCTAAAGTTTTTCTAACTCCAAAATATCCCATTAAACCTCCACTATGTGCTTCTCTTACAAGCAATTCTCTTATTGAACATTGAGGAACACACAGCTTGTTTTCTTTGAAAAGAAAATCATCACGCCTAAAGAATTTATCAAAACTCCCTTTCTCACATGCCTCATAAACATTGGCAAAATCATAGTAAGAATTGTATAAATCTTTAATGTATTCAAAAACTAATAATTTTGCATCAAGTTTAGATATTAGAGCATACCTTCTAGAGAGAGCATCAGCAATCACATTTTCCTTACCTTGTTTATACCTTGTTCATTCAAAACTTCTTCGGGAAAGATATCCTCATTTTCCTGCAAAAGATCAACAATAACACTAGGCAAACTTTTGTCAATTTTGTTAGAAGAAATCAAAATGTCCTTGTACATAAGTACAAGTAAGGGCTGCCTCATGGTTAAGGCCTTTTTTACATCACATTGCTTGAAGCAAAAGATCATTTGATGAAGAACTCGCTTCCTTTTTTTTTTGGTAAGTAAATGTAATTGTATTAGTATGAAGTTTGCACAAAGTAGCTTTGTCTACACAAGCCATAGACTATAGCCTGAGATCTCTTAGAGTAGTCTAGGAGAATGCACCCCACCTCAGAAAGGTGGAATGGACTCATTCCACCAGACTCATCTCCAAGAGAACATAAACAAAAAAGTAGCCATGACTACACATGTTGTAGACTATGACGCCTTACGATATTCAATAAAAATACAATTCCTAAACGACCTGTGAATACATCACATTGTGGAAACATAGAAACACACAATACAACAATCTCAATCTAGAAAGCATTAACGAATAACAAAATTGAATCTGATAAAGATATCTTTTTCGCTACTTGTTAAATGCTTCAATTCCAAATCCTGCTCCATACATGATCTTGAGTCGCTGAGTATCTCGAGCAATAAGTGAGTATTGTGTGTGTTGTGGCTCTCAAAAATTCTGCTACACCTCTCCCTCCAAATCCACCAAATAGTACATCTGAAAGTAAATTTTGCTAGTTGTATTAGAAGCCCTTTTCTTGAGAAGCTTTGCTACAGCTGTTCTAGTTCCTAATGCAAGTTTGGCCTTGGTAGCCTATGAAGTTCAAATCTCTTCAGAATATCCATCCATATCCAATTAGTGTAGTCACAAGCAAAATAAAGATGATCAATATCTTCTTCCTGTTGCATACAAAGAAAGCATCGGTTAACAATATATATCTTTTCGCTTCATATTATCCAGTGTGGGTAGTTTGGCAAGAAGGGCCTACCATGTGCATAAGGAATGTTTCTGTGAGCCCGGTCTATCCCATGTCCAACTGCTTGGGATCCACTTGTTGCTTCTTTGTCTGATTTGATTCCATGCAGATATAGCACTAAATTTTCCATTGTCATGAAGCCAATTAAGCATATCTGAGGAGTTGTTCTTGATTGGAAGAGTTGTAATAGTCGGCCAAAGTGATATCATATCAGGAGAAATAGGACTAGGAAGACACCAGGTGCCATTAACAATGAATTCAGAAACCGTCCAATCTTTAGAGGCCCCAAGATCTCTTCAGACTCTATCGCCATACAATTAAAATATACTCTTCCCTTCACCCAAGGATCATACCACATATTAATTCTCGTTCCAGAAGAGATTGTATAAGAAATATGTTTGGACAGCCAATTTCTTGCCTTCAAAATTCCTTTCCAAGCAATAGAATGATATGTTTTTTCTGAAACTTCCCAGATTGATTCCTTTGATAGGTACCTAGCAGAAACCCATTGTGACCATAAGGATTTATTTTGCATAAGATCCCATAATTTCTGTACCAAACAAGCTTTATTCCAATCTCTCAGATTTCGTAAATTTCGTCCCCCCTCATCTTTCGGTTTGCAGATGTTATCCCAATTTACCATATGCATTGCCTTACCATCCGTACCATTCCAGAAGAAGTTCTTAAATAGTCTTTCAATATCCTGAAGAAGTCCAACAGGCAAAAGAAATGCATTAGACCAATAAATAGAGTAAGAGAACAACACCGATCGGATGAGTTCAAGTCGCCCTGCTTTAGAAAGAAGTCTAGTTTTCTAAGAGGAAATTCTACTCTTTATTTTCTGCAGGATAGGCTGACAGTGGGTTTTGCGGATGCCAGTGGATATGAGTGGGAGACCCAAATAAGGAACCGGCATACTCTTTTTTTTTTCCCAATACTCTTATTTTTATCACTCATCTCATCTTTTTCTTTTTTCTCTTTTTCTTGCTCCCTCCCAACTGTTTTGGTTAATGAAGACTCAAGCTCCTTATATTGTTGTTTTATGCGCATCTGGTCTTCAAGAATTATCTTCGGAGGCAACGGTCCAAGCTGATATTTCTGTCCATACATGATCAAGGAATAACGATTCTTGAACCCATCATGTGTTACCCTACGATCATATTGCCATGGTCTCCCCAACATGTGACCAGCATACATAGGTACCACATCACACCAAACTTCATCCTTGTATCTACCAATTGAAAAATGAACTAACACTTGCTGATTTACCTTTACTACACTATCATTCAACCATTGCAACTTGTAAGGTTTTGGATGTTTGATAGTAGGCAATTTCAGTTTCTTTACGAGCAAGGTACTTGCCACATTGGTACAACTTCCGCTATCAACAATCACATTGCATAACTTATTAGCAATCAAACAATGAGTATGAAACAGATTTTCACGTTGTTCACCATGTTCATCATTTTTACTTTGCAAACTAAGTGTGCGTTGAATAACCAAAATTTCACCTTTAGCATACTCTACGTCACTAGTATCCTCTGGAATGTCATCATCATCCTCTCTTTCACTTTCAGATTCTATATTCCCATCTCTTATAATCATAACTCTCTTATTAGGACATTCACGTGCTATATGTCCATGCCCAAGACACTTAAAACACTTAATACCTCTACTTTGATTAGGTTGATTCTCACCTTTACCCTTGCTACCAAATTCATTTTTGCCTTTAATTCCATCAATTTTAGGCTTAACAATGGGTTTATCATCCTTTTTACTCCAATTCGGTTTCCAAGATGAAGAAGAACCCGAATAAGGTTTTGAATCATACCTTGTGCCTTTTCTTTTGAGTTGTCTCTCAATCTTCATGGCCATATTCACCATATCATCAATCTTCATTAGCCCTTATCATGGCTATCTCCATCTCCTTGTGATATTCATCAACACTCATGGAACCTTGTGTCAAAGTTTGCAGTCGTTGATGCAAATCCCGATAGTAATGACTTGGGACGAATCTCCTCCTCATGATTTATTTCATCTCCAACCAAGTCTCTACGGGCCTTTCACCATTTCTACGCCTGTCTTTACATAATTGATCCCACCAAATTATAGCATAATCACAAAATTCAACATCGGCTAATTTTACCTTTTTCTCTTCGGAGTAGTTGTGACATTCAAAGATCAGCTCCACTTTTCGTTCCCACTCCAAATAAGTATCTGGATTATTCTTTCCTTGAAAAGAAGGAATTTTCATTTTGATGCTGCCTATGTTTCTGTCCACATCATCAAAACGTCCTCTCCTAGTTTGTCTCGTAGGATTAACATCTTGACCAATTAAAGTGACTTGGTCATCGTCGAGGTCATCTCTGTCATTATATTCATCATGGACGAATGCTGGTTGTCTCCTACGCCGTGGTTCACCTTCCAATCTATTAATTGCATCATCATGCCTTCTTAGATGATCTCTTACATCTCCTATCACTTTGAACATACGTTCAAATTGTTGTTGCATTGCTTGAAGCAAAAGATCATTTGATGAAGAACTCGCTTCCTTTTTTTTTTTTGGTAAGTAAATGTAATTGTATTAGTATGAAGTTTGCACAAAGTAGCTTTGTCTACACAAGCCATAGACTATAGCCTGAGATCTCTTAGAGTAGTCTAGGAGAATGCACTTACCTCGTAAAGGTGGAATGGACTCATTCCACTGACTCATCTCCAAGAGAACATAAACAAAAAGTAGCCATGACTACACATGTTGTAGACTATGACGCCTTACGATATTCAATAAAAATACAATTCCTAAACGACCTGTGAATACATCACATTGTGGAAACATAGAAACACACAATACAACAATCTCAATCTAGAAAGCATTAACGAATAACAAAATTGAATCTGATAAAGATATCTTTTTCGCTACTTGTTAAATGCTTCAATTCCAAATCCTGCTCCATACATGATCTTGAGTCGCTGAGTATCTTGAGCAATAGGTGAGTATTGTGTGTGTTGTGGCTCTCAAAGATTCTGCTACACCTCTCCCTCCAAATCCACCAAATAGCACATCTGAAAGTAATTTTTGCTAGTTGTGTTAGAAGCCCTTTTCTTGAGAAGCTTTGCTGCAGCTGTTCTAGTTCCTGATGCAAGTTTGGCCTTGGTAGCCTATGGAGTTCAAATCTCTTCAGAATCTCCATCCATATCCAATTAGTGTAGTCGCAAGCAAAATAAAGATGATCAATATCTTCTTCCTGTTGCATACAAAGAGAGCATCGGTTAACAATATATATACCTTTTCGCTTCATATTATCCAGTGTGGGTAGTTTGGCAAGAAGGGCCTGCCATGTGCATAAGGAATGTTTCTATGAGCCCGGTCTATCCCATGTCCAACTGCTTGGGATCCACTTGTTGCTTCTTTGTCTGATTTGATTCCATGCAGATATAGCACTAAATTTTCCATTGTCATGAAGCCAATTAAGCATATCTGAGGAGTTGTTCTTGATTGGAAGAGTTGTAATAGTCGGCCAAAGTGATATCATATCAGGAGAAATAGGACTAGAAAGACACCAGGTGCCGTTAACAATGAATTCAGAAACCGTCCAATCTTTAGAGGCCCCAAGATCTCCAAGAACTCACTTCCTTTTCTTTAGACATTTTTGCAACTTGAAAAACAAAGTTAGAATAGCCTCACTAACACTCTCTCACGTGTTTCACTCAAGATTTGATTCACTCCACTCGTGTTTTCACACAATGTTTGGCTTTTCTCGATATTGATCTCACCACTCTTGCCTTTTACCTCTTGTTTTGTTCTTTGAGTTCTTAGATTAACTAAAAAAACTTAAACAAATAATTCAGATTGTGGCAATTCAAGGGTATTAAAATTGGACATAAAAGCAAAAAAAATGTAAGCCAAATTTATAGGAGTGTATGATGCACTTCAATCATAAGCAAAGATTTGAATTCAAGTATTTTTGGAATGAAAAAAATTCCAAACCTGAAACAAGAATTCAAAATAATGAAGAAAGAATTCTGCAATTTGCACGAAGTCCCTGAATTCACAATTTTTTTTTAAAATTTCGATCTCTTTCTATCTTTCTTTTTTTTTTACCTTTGATCTTCTCCCTTTTCTTTTTCTTTGATCTTGATTTCCTCTCCCTTTTTTTTACTTTTGATTTTCTCTCTCTTATTTTTTTTTAACTTTTTATTCTCTTTCTTTTTTTTTGACGATAAAGTGAGGGGAAAACACAAACAAATAGTAATTGCACAAGAAACATAACAATAAGGAGGAAGGAAGAATAGCAATTATGAATATCGTGATAAAAGAAGAATAAGAGAACAGGGAAAAGTGAAAAGATAATGGATAAGCAAACCTCAAACTTGAGCCGTGCTCTGATACCAAATGATGGAAATCATCAATTTAGCAACCATACACCCCGATAGCTAAAGAGCTATGATACATATGGAATGCAAATTGACACCCTCCAACGAATTGAAAACAAGGCGGATCGTTCAGGAATGAAGTAAGGGAAACTATTCTAATTACCTATCAATAGAAAATTGATAAAATAACTAGAATAGCACTTTGAATTCCCTTAAGACGTCACAAACTAATAAGTCTGATAAGTCAAAGGAAAAGCAAAGATTTGGTTTGAACGCCACAAGCAGAAAAGCCTGATAAGTTCTAAAGTTCATGCAAGAACTTAAAAACAAAACACTCACCGGTGTTATTGTTGATCAAATCTCATTATGAATTAATAGAATGGAAGGTGAACCACGGCGTAGGAGACAACCAGCATTCATCCACGATGAATATAATGGCGGAGATGACCTCGACGATGACCAAGTCACTCTAATTGGTCAAGATGTTAATCCTACGAGACAAACTAGGAGAGGACGTTTTGATGGTGTGGACAGAAACATAGGCAAACATCAAAATGAAAATTCCTTCTTTTCAAGGAAAGAATAATCCAGATACTTATTTGGAGTGGGAATGAAAAGTGAGCGATCTTTGAATGTCACAACTACTCCGAAGAGAAAAAGGTAAAATTAGCCGCTGTTGAATTTTGTGATTATGCTATAATTTGGTGGGATCAATTATGTAAAGACAGACGTAGAAATGGTGAAAGGCCCGTAGAGACTTGGTTGGAGATGAAACAAATCATGAGGAGAAGATTCGTCCCAAGTCATTACTATCGGGATTTGCATCAACGACTGTAAACTTTGACACAAGGTTCCATGAGTGTTGATGAATATCACAAAGAGATGGAGATAGCCATAATAAGAGCTAATGTGGAGGAAGACCGTGAGGCTACAATGGCTCGATTCCCGAGTGGATTAAACAAGAACATTGCTGATCTTATGGAATTGCAGCATTATGTGGAGATTGAGGATATGGTGAATATGGTCATGAAGATTGAGAGACAACTCAAAAGAAAAGGCACAAGGTATGATTCAAAACCTTATTCAAATTCGTCTTCATCTTGGAAACAGAATTGGAGTAAAAAGGATGATAAACCCATTGTTAAGCCTAAAATTGATGGAATTAAAGGTAAAAATGAATTTGGCAACAAAGGTAAAGGTGAGAATCAACCTAATCAAAGTAGAGGTATTAAGTATTTTAAGTGCCTTGGACATGGACATATAGCACGTGAATGTCCAAATAAGAGAGTTATGATTATAAAAGATGGGAATATAGAATCTGAAAGTGAAAGAGAGGATGATGATGACATTCCAGAGGATACTAGTGACGTAGAGTATGCTAAAGGTGAAATTTTGGTTATTCAACGCACACTTAGTTTGCAAAGTAAAAATGATGAACATGGGGAACAACGTGAAAATCTGTTTCATACTCATTGTTTGATTGCTAACAAGTTGTGCAATGTGATTGTTGATAGCGGAAGTTGTACCAATGTGGCAAGTACCTTGCTTGTGGAGAAACTGAAATTGCCTACTATCAAACATCCGAAACCTTACAAGTTGCAATGGTTGAATGATAGTGGTGTAGTAAAGGTAAATCGCAAGTGTTAGTTCATTTTTCGGTTGGTAGATATAAGGATGAAGTTTGGTGTGATGTGGTACCTATGTATGCTGGTCACATGTTGTTGGGGAGACCATGGCAATATGATCGTAGGGTAACACATGATGGGTTCAAGAACCGTTATTCCTTGATCATGGATGGACAGAAATATCAGCTTGGACCGTTGCCTTCAAGACAATTCTTGAAGACCAGATGCATAAAACAACAATATGAGGAGCTTGAGTCTTCGTTAACCAAAACTTTTGGGAGGGAGCAAGAAAGAGAGAAAAAGAAAAGATGAGATGAGTGATAAAAATAAGAGTATTGGGAAACACAAGGGAGAGAAAACAAAGAAGGCTTGAGTGAAAGAAAATGAGTGTTTATGCCAAAATGAGTGATGTAAAAAAGGCCTTAACCATGAGGCAGCCTTTACTTGTACTTATGTGCAAGGACATTTTGATTTCTTCTAACAAAATTGACAAAAGTTTGCCTAGTATTATTGTAGAATATGCTATCGTCAAAAAAAGAATTGAAAACATATGAAATGATATGAGCTAAAGAGCTATGATACATATGGAATGCAAATTGATGAAATAGAATATGCTAATTCAACAGCAGTTGTGACATTCAAATTCAACAGCAAATTGTAAAGAAATGCAATAGCAGTTGGTTGTACCAATTTGTACCAATTGTACCAATTTGTACCAATTGGTAAAGAAATGCAAATTGTACCAATTTGCATTTCTTTTTTTGACAAAAGTTCGTCACCCATGGTAAGTAGAAGATAACAACACAAAGGAATCACTCAAGAAAAGTTCAACCTTGAGCTTTGATACCAACTTGATGCGTGCGTGGGAGAGTGACTCCGAACAGAAAATTTCAGGACTGCGTGATTTCGGAAAAATGGGCGTAACTTCCTCGATATAGATCGGATTGACCCGATTCCAAAAGCCACCGATCAAGGAAAAAAAAGGACCGAGATAACTGCAGTTCATCACCAAGGCTTAAAGGAAATTCCACCGGCCAAGGATAAAGAACTGTTTGATTCACCACCAACGATGTTGGATAAAGAATCGAGATAAAATTCAACTCACATGAGGAATTTTCATTCATTCAACCAGTCCCCTTACAAATGAGAATATGTCTCATTATATAGATATTAGACTCAGAAAACAACATGGGAACTACCCAAACAATAAAGACTAACAAGACTAACTTGACTAACAAGACTAGGAGATAAAATTCATTCACTAACAATAACCAGCAAATATCTACTTCCAAAGAGCATTAAATCACTTTGGAACTTATCCTGAATAACTCCCCTTTGATATAGTATCAATCAGCAACGAATTTTGATATTGGTATCATCATTCCTTATCCCATCAAAGTAAGTTGTAACCGAAGTTAGTTTTGGCATGAATAAGTACCGATAGTGTTTGTTTTGTCGAAGGAATCAGCTTAGGACTTAAGGATTGATTAGTAGTCTCGGATGCTCCCGCATCATTTTGGAATCGGGTTAATCCGATCTGTATCGAGGAAGTTACGCCCATTTTCCCGAAATCGCGCAGTCCTGAAATTTTCTGTTCGGAGTCACTCGCCCACGCACGCATCAAGTTGGTATCAGAGCTCAAGGTTGAACTTATCTTGAGTGATTCCTTTGTGTTGTTATCTTCTACTTACCATGGGTGACGAACAAGTTCCACGAGGCTTGACTTTGGAGCAAGCGCACGACCTAAGGCGAGATCGTGCTATAGAGAATCTCCAAAGGCAAATGGAGCGAGTTCTCAATCTCCTAGAGAACCCGGAGAGACAAGAGCAACCAGCAAGGCGTCCCGATGATCAGCGACACCATGACGAATCAGATTCGCATCATAATTCTAATGATGATTCGATTCATTGAGGCAACTCTAGTGCTCCGAGCACCGAGTTCGAGAAGAAGAAGATACCATGAGAATAACCGTGAGATTAAAGCAGATGCACCTGAGTTCGAGGGGAGTCTCAATCCTGACAACTTTGTTGATTGGCTCCTTGCCATTGAACGAGTTTTGACTTCAAGTCATACTCGGATGAGAAGAGGTGCAAGGTCGCTGCTGAAACTCACTAAATATACTTTCTATGGTGGGAGAATTTAAAGCGTCGTGAGCTAGAGAAGAAAAAGCCAAATCAAGTCTTGGGATAAACTCAAGAAACTTATGAAGAAAAGGTTCTTGCCCGATACCTATAAGCAAGATCTGTTTCTCAAGTTGAATTCCCTAAGACAATAAGGGATGAGTATTGAAGAATATATTCGTGAGTTCGAACAACTCATGATGAGATGCGAAGTTCCGAAGTTCCCGAGCAAACCATCATTTCGATTCCTTGGTGGCATGAATCGGAAATTGCTTGATTTGGTTGAACTTCAGCTTTATTGGTCCTTCGAAGATGTTTGCAAGCTAGCAATAGAGGTTGAGAAACAACTAAAGAGTAGCAAGAGGTTTTCTTCCAGAACCTCCTCGAAGGGGACATCCTACTTTAGGGGTGCTTCCTCAGAAGGTGTTTCGTCGAACGCTAAGGGTAAAGAGAAGTTGGTGGAACCCATCAAAGAAACCAAAGAAGAAAGTTGATGGTGACACAAGGAAGTGTTTTAAGTGTCATGGCTATGGGCATTTGCAAGCTAATTGTCCAAATCGGAGAGTTATGACTCTTCAAGAAATTGAGAAAATCGATTTGGAACTTCAAGAGGCCAACGATGAACATGACCAGAATGATTCTGAAGCTGAAGAATCCGAGAATATCATTGAAAAAGCTGATGATGATGAGTTGTTGGTGATACGGAGAGCATTACATGCTGAGATATCTCCCGAAGAGAATGAGCAAAGGGAGAACATCTTCCACACCCGTTGCACTATTAACGGGAAGGTATGTATGATGATTATCGATGGGGGAAGCTGCACCAATGTCGCCTCGACAACCATGATTGAAAAACTGAAGCTACCAACATCAAAACATCCTCAACCTTACAAGCTTCAGTGGCTTAGCAAAGGAAGTGATGTGAAGGTAACCAAACGAGCCCTTATATCATTTTCCATTGGGAAGAATTATCAAGATGAAGTTCTATGCGATATTATTCCCATGGATGCTTGTCACTTATTGTTAGGTAGACCTTGGCAATATGATAGAAAGGCTGTACATGATGGGCATAAAAATACATACTCTTTTCACAAGGAACGAAAGTGCATTACTCTTGAATCTTTGAAACTGAGCATGATACATCGAAATCAACCTGGGAAGGGAAACACTAGTAAGGAAAATCTCTTCTTGAGTGAAACACAGGTTAAGAGAGTCATTACCAAATAGAAAAATGTATTTGCTTTGCTTATGGTTGAGAAAAAGAGTGAGAAAGAGAGACTTATACATCCGAAAATGCATTCTTTGTTAAGAGACTTTGCAGATGTGTTCCCCGAAGAATTGCCATCTGGATTACCTCCAATAAGAGGTATTGAGCACCAAATTGACTTGCTGCCCATTGCCCCTCTACCAAACAAAGCAGCATATAGATGCAACCCGGAGGAAACAAAGGAGTTGCAAAGACAAGTCAATGAACTTATTGACAAGGGATATGTTCGAGAAAGTATGAGCCCATGTTCTGTTCCAGCTCTACTTGTACCAAAGAAGGATGAAACATTCAGAATGTGTGTCGATAGCCGAGCCATCAACAACATCACTATTAAGTACAGGTATCCTATACCTAGACTTGATGATATGCTTGATGAATTATATGGTTCTACTGTGTTTTCGAAGATAGATTTGCGAAGTGGCTATCACCAGATCCGAATGCAGAAAGGAGATGAGTGGAAAACAACTTTCAAGACTAAGGGAGGTTTATATGAATGGTTTTTTTTTTTGGTAAGTAAATGTAATTATATTTAGTATGATGTATGTACAAAATAGCTTTGTCTACACAAGCCGTAGACTATAGCCTGATATCTCTTTTTTTTTTTTGTAAGTAAATGTAATTATATGTAGTATAAAGTTGTACAAAGTAGCTTTGTCTACTCAAGCCGTAGACTATAGCCTGATATCTCTTAAAGTAGTCTAGGAGAATGCACCCCACCTTAGAAAGGTGGAATGGACTCACTCCACCAGACTCATCTCCAAGAGAAGTTAAACAGAAAGGTAGTCATGACTACACATGTTGTAGACTATGACGATCGGTAATAAATAACAAAATGCTAACCATTCCTGAACGACCTGTGAATGCATCACATTATAGAAACTTAGAAGCACACAATATAGCAATCACATTTGATAAAGCATTAACGAATTATAAAATTGAATCTGAGAAAAATCTCTTTTTCTCTACTTGTTAAATGCGTCATTTCCAGATCCTGCTCCATACATGATCTTGAGTCGCTAAATATCTTGAGCAAAAGATGAGCATTATGTGTGTTGTAGCCCTCAAAGATTCTACTACACCTCTCCTTCCAAATCCACCAAATAGCACATCTGAAGGTAATCTTTGCCAGTTGTGTAAGAAGCCCTTTTGTTGAGAAGCTTTGCTACAGCTGTTCTAGTTCTTGATGCAAGTTTGGCATTGGTGGCCTATGTAATGCAAATCTCTTCAGAATCTCTATCCATACCCAATTAGTGTAGTCGTAAGCATAATAGAGATGATCAATACTTTATTCCTGTTGCAGACAAAGAGAACATCGATTAACAAGATATATACCTCGTCGCTTCATATTGTCCATTGTAGGTAGTTTGGCAAGAAGGGCTTGCCACGTGCATAAGGAATGTCTCTGTGAGCCCGGTCTATCCCATGTCCAATTGCTTGGGAACCACTTGTTGGTTCTTTGTCTGATTTGATTCCATGCAGATGTAATACTAAATTTTCCATTGTCATGAAGCCAATTAAGCATCTCTGAAGAGTTGTTCCTGATTGGACGAGCTGTAATAGTCGGCCAAAGCGATAGCATATCAGGAGAAATAGGATTAGGAAGACACCAGGTGCCGTTAACAATGAACTCAGAAACCTACCAATCTTTAGGGGCCCCAAGATCTCTTCGTACTCCATCACCATACAATTAAAATATACTCTTCCCATTCACCCAAGGATCATACCACATATTAAATCTGGTCCCTGAAGAGATTGCATAAGAAATGTGCTTGATCAGCCAATTTTTGCCTTCAAAATTCCTTTCTAAGCAGCAGAATGATATGTTTTTGTTGAAACTTCCCAGATTGATTTTTTTTTTGGTAAGTAAATGTAATTGTATTTAGTATGAAGTTTACACAAAATAGCTTTATCTACACAAGCCGTAGACTATAGCCTGAGATCTCTTGGAGCAGTCTAGGAGAATGCACCCCACCTCAGAAAGGTGGAATGGACTCACTCCACCAGACTCATCTCCAAGAGAAGATAAACAAAAAAATAGCCATGACTACACATGTTGTAGACTATGACGCCTTACGATATTCAATAAATAGCAAAATGTAATAACCAACTATTCCTAAACGACCTGTGAATAAATACATCACATTGTTGAAACATAGAAACACACAATACAGTAATCTCATTCTAGAAAGCATTAACGAATAACAAAATTGAATCTGGTAAAGATATCTTTTTCTCTACTTGTTAAATGCTTCGTTTCCAGATCCTGCTCCATACATGATCTTGAGTCGCTAAGTATCTCGAGCAATAGGGGAGTATTGTGTGTGTTGTGGCCCTCAAAGATTCTGCTACACCTCTCCCTCCAAATCCACCAAATAGCACATCTGAAGGTAATTTTTGTGAGTTGTGTAAGAAGCCCTTTGTTTGAGAAGCTTGCTGCAACTGTTCTAGTTCCCGATGCAAGTTTGGCATTGGTAGCCTATGGAGTTCAAATCTCTTCAGAATCTCCTCCCATATCCAATTAGTGTAATCGTAAGCAAAATAAAGATGATCAATATCTTCTTCCTGGTGCATACAAAGAGAGCATCGGTTAACAATATACATACCTTTTCGCTTCATATTATCCATTATGGATAGTTTGGCAAGAAGGGCCTGCCATGTGCATAAGGAATGTCTCTTTGAGCCTGGTCTATCCCATGTCCAACTGCTCGGGATCCACTTGTTATTTCTTTGTCTGATTTGATTCCATACAGATTTAGCACTAAACTTTTCATTGTCATGAAGCCAATTAAGCATATCTGATGAGTTATTCCTGATTGGAAGAGCTATAATAGTCGGCCAAAGTAATAGCATATCAGGAGAAATAAGATTAGGAAGACACCAGGTGCCATTAGCAATGAACTCAGAAACCTTCCAATCTTTAGGGGCCCCAAGATCTCTTCGTACTCGATCGCCATATAATTGAAATATACTTTTTCCATTCACCCAAGGATCATACCACATATTAATTCTGGTCCCAGAAGAGATTGTGTAAGAAATGTGGTTGATTAGCCAGTTTCTTGCCTTCAAAATTCCTTTCCATGCAGCAGAATGATATATTCTTGTTGAAACTTCCCATATTGATTCCTTAGATAGGTACCTAGAAGAAACCCATTGTGACCATAAAGTTTTATTTTGCAAAAGATCCCATAAATACTGTACCGAACAAGCTTTATTCCAATCTCTCAGATTTCGCAGATTCAGCCCCCCCTCATCTTTTGGTCTACAAATGCTATCCCAATTGACCATATGCATTGCCTTTCCATCCGTACCATTCCAGAAAAAGTTCTTCAATAGCCGTTCAATATCCTGAAGAAGCCAACAAGTAGAAAAAATGCATTAGACCAATAAATAGAATAAGAAAACAACACATATCGGATGAGTTCAAGTCGTCCTGCTTTGGAAAGAAGTCTAGTTTTCCAGGAGGAAATTCTATTCTTTATTTTTTGCAGGATAGGCTGACAGTGAATTTTATGAATGCCAGTGGATAAGAGTGGGAGACCCAGATAAGGAACTGGTAGACTTCCCTCGCTAACCCCCAGAATTTGTATAATAAAGTCTTTATCTTCAACGTAAGAACCTATATAGACTTTACTTTTTGCATGATTTGGTTGAAGGCCAGAAACCAAACCAAAATCTTTTAGAATAGTAGCCAAATTCTTCACTGAAGTAGTGTCATTGCGAAGAAAGATAATAAGATCATCTGCAAATGTTATGTGGGATATATGAAGAGAACCAGCATGGGGTACCTTAATCTCGCCATCGAGACTCGCCTTTTCTAACATACATTTGAGTCCTTCCATGACAATTGTAAAAAGATATGGAGAAAGTGGATCTCCTTGTCGGATGCCATTTGTACTCCCAAAGAAGCCAACGGGGGAACCATTGAACAGAACTGAAAATTTTGGAGTTTCCAAGCAGCACTGAATCCAATTAACCCATTATTGAGGGAGGTTCAAACTAAGGAGCATCTTGTAGAGAAACTGTCTATTAACTGAATCAAATGCTTTTCGTAAGTCAGCTTTAAAACATATTTTCGTCCCTCTTGATTTGGAGTGCAAATCTTTGACCAAGTCGTTAGCAAGAAGAATATTGCGATGTATACTTCTTCCTTTAATGAAAGCAGCCTGAGTATGACTAATGATCTTATGCATAATCATTTGCATTCGATCTGTAAGTAACTTGGAGATGATCTTGTAAATAAAGTTGCATAAAGAAATGGGCCTGTAGTGCTCTAGTGAATCTGCCCCTGCATTCTTAGGAGCCAAAGAAATAAAAGTACAATTTATCGCTTTAAGAATATGACCTGAAGAGAAAAAATGCTGACAAGCTTTAATCACATCATTTCCAATGATTGGCCATGCAATTTGGTAAAATTCAGCTGGAAATCCATCTGGACCAGGGCTCTTGTGCTTTGGTGACTTGAAGACAACTCGTACAACTTCTTCATCTGTAATTGGTGCATTAAGAATCGTGATGTCATCCGAATCAAGCTTTCTAGTAGGCTCCACATGAACATTATTAGGCTGCTCTGTTTGATTGAGTAAAGAATAAAAAAATTGTTCAGTGTGTGCTTTAACTTCATCCAAATTCTCAATAAGCGTACGATCTTGGTCTTTACATTTCTTGATACAATTAACAGCCCTTCTAGTAGCAATGGCTGTATAGAAAAACTTCGTATTGGAATCCCCTAAAGTAAGCCAATGCTGTCGAGACTTTTGTTTTGCAAAACTTTCTTCCTGCTTTAGGGCCTACATGAATTGAGTCTAGCTTCTGCCTCTTTGCAAATAAGATTCTCGTCAAAGGGCTGAAGATGTAGCTCATGTTGCACCGCCATTAGTTTCTTTTTGATTGACTGAACCCGGGTGATAATATTGCCAAAAGTGTTTGTATTCCACTCCTTTAGTGCTGCTTTACATGCTTCAAGCTTTTGGCAGAAAATGTAAGGAGGTGATCCATGCACATTAACATTCCAAGCAGATCTGATAACCTCAAGAAACTGAGGATGGGTACTCCATATGTGAAAGAATCTAAATGGTTTCTTGCCTCTGGGTATTACTTTGTCTGCATGTATATACATTAAAAAGTGATCAGAGAACAATTGAGATCCATACTCCAAAAGTGAATCAGGGTAAACTGTTAACCATTCCCGATTAATCAGACACCTATCAAGTCGAGCCATTATTTTCCTGTGGGCAGCACCTTGATTACTCCATGAAAGCCAATCTGATATGAACCAGATCAAGCTAGTCAAGACTCAATCAACATTCTATGATTGCAAGAAGATTCTAAAATGGCCAACGTGATCATAAAGAGAGAAGGACAAATTTGAAGACCTCAACTTGAAGAATAAAAGTCCATTCAGCTATGTTTACCAAAATTCATGAATTAGGAATATAAATGTTATTTAATGCATTCATTCTCTTTGTACATTCCTCATACTATATAAATGAGGTTGACTCTCGATGTGTAAGACAAATTGAGAAGTATAACAATTCTTCAACACGGTGAGTGTTTTATTTTTAAGTTCTTGCATGAACTTTAGAACTTATCAGCTTTTTCGCTTGTATGGCGTTCAAACCAAATCTTTGCTTTTCCTTTGACTTATCGGACTTTTTAGTTTGTGGCGTCTTAAGGAATTCAAAGTGCTATTCTAGTTATTTCATCAATTTTCTATTGATAAGTAATTAGAATAGTTTCCCTTACTTCATTCTTGAACGATCCGCCTTGTTTCAATTCGTTGGAGGGTGTCAATTTGCATTCCATATGTATCATAGCTCTTTAGCTATCGGGGTGTATGGTTGCTAAATTGATGATTTCCATCATTTGGTATCGAGCACGGCTCAAGTTTGAGGTTTGCTTATCCATTTATTTGTTATCTTTTAACTTTTCCTGTTCTCTTATCACGATATCCATAATTGCTATTCTTCCTTTCTTCTTATTATTGTGTTTCTTGTGCTATCTTTGTTTGTTTTTCATTTTTTCCCCTCACTTTATCGTCAAAAAAGAAAGAGAAACAGAAAGTTAAAAAAAGAGAGAGAGAAAATCAAAAGTAAAAAAAGAGAGGAAATCAAAGATCAAAGAAAAAAAGAGAGAGAGGAGAAGATCAAAGGTAAAAAAAAGGAAAAAAAGAAAGAGATCGAAATTTAAAAAAAAACGAGAGAGAGAAAATCAAAAGTAAAAAAAAAAGAGAGGAAATCAAAGATCAAAGAAAAAAAGGTAAGGAAAATGTGATCATTGATGCTCTCTCTAGAAGGTGATGGAGGCTATGATTCGAGGACTAATCCTTTTCAGAAAGGGGGAATGATATGAACCATATCAAGCTAGTCAAGACTCAATCAACATTCTATGATTGCAAGAAGATTCTAAAATGGCCAACGTGATCATAAAGAGAGAAGGACAAATTTGAAGACCTCAACTTGAAGAATAAAAGTCCATTCAGCTATGTTTACCAAAATTCATGAATTAGGAATATAAATGTTATTTAATGCATTCATTCTCTTTGTACATTCCTCATACTATATAAATGAGGTTGACTCTCAGTGTAAGACAAATTGAGAAGTATAACAATTCTTCAACACCGGTGAGTGTTTTGTTTTTAAGTTCTTGCATGAACTTTAGAACTTATCAGCTTTTTACGCTTGTGGCGTTTAAACCAAATCTTTGCTTTTCCTTTGACTTATCAGACTTTTAGTTTGTGGCGTCTTAAGGGAATTCAAAGTGCTATTCTAGTTATTTCATCAATTTTCTATTGATAAGTAATTAGAATAGTTTCCCTTACTTCATTCTTGAACGATCCGCCTTGTTTCAATTCGTTGGAGGGTGTCAATTTGCATTCCATATGTATCATAGCTCTTTAGCTATCGGGGTGTATGGTTGCTAAATTGATGATTTCCATCACAATCACCTACAGATTTCATATCAATCAATGCAGCGATATCTATGTAATCGTTAAAACCTTGAAGCTTGCTCTCTGAAAGTGGTTTACCCCCCACTTTTTCATGTGTGTACCGAACAATATTGAAGTCACCAAGAACAATCCAAGGCACTGTAAGACAGCCATTTGCAATATTAATCAGATCATTCCATAGAACATTTCTTTCCTGCATATTGTTAGAAGCATATACACCAGTAATATGGAATTGATAACCATTCCTTTTATCCTCGGCTTTAAGGTGAATGAATTATTCTGTAGCAGAAATAAAACAAGCACTAACAGAGTTCGGATGCCATAATACCCATATTCTACCATAAGTGTCACAAGTATCGTTGGTAAGAAGTTCTGCCTCTGGCCATATTAAATCTTTTTTAACACAAACCCGAGATGGTTTAATTTTTGTTTCCATAAGAATAACAATATCACAAGCATCAGACTTGATTGTTCTATTAAGCTCTCGACATTTTTCAAATTTATTCAGCCCACGAACATTCCAACAAAGTATCTTTATCATAATCAAAACAGATTGGAAAGGAAATAAATGACTCTTCCTAGGTAGACGGAAGTATGTGCAACTTACCAGTTCCATCCTTCTTCTTATCCTTGGGTTTTGCAATGTCCTCCCGCATAATATCCTTACCTTTTAAAGCTTTATTTCTATTTTTATCCACTTCATCCACAGCTTGCAAATGCTTAAATTTTGAGATACCCAAGATATCTAGGTTGACAGTGTTTGTTGAAGGTTGTTGAGACTGAATATCCTGACTGGCGAGGTTTGTTGGGATTACAATATCCTGGTTAGCACGATAAGTAGGACATGGGATCCCCGTTGTGATAGTTCCTGTCGATGTAGGAAGAGACGAAGGTTTCTCGTTCTCCTGTGCATGGGTAACCTGAGAAACTGTTGTTGTGACAGACTCTGATATATTAGGAAGAGGTAAAGTTCCCGATTTGTCTTTCTGATCATGATGTTGCCCAAGTGAGTCAGAATGCTCGCTTGTCTGTACCAACACTACTGCCCCTGAAGGAGACTCGCCTTGTTTATCAGTAGTCATAATAGTACTATCAACCCCTTGCTGAGATGACTGGCGTTGGCGGTAAACCTGAGTGATTGGTTTCTGAGTTTGCTGACAAGCTCCATGTGCATGACCAAAAGAGTTGCAAATCTTACAACACTGTGGTTTCCAAGAATATGAAACATGCACCTTATGGGTGGTCCCATCTAGATCATGATAAAAAACCTCATTTGGAAGATCATCATTAGAAGAAACCATTACACATGCTCGTGCAAAAGCCAATCTCGTCTGTGCTGCTATTTTTTTTTTGGTAAGTAAATGTAAATTATATGTAGTATGAAGTTTGTACAAAGTAGCTTTGTCAACACAAGCCATAGACTATAGCCTGATATCTCTTAAAGTAGTCTAGGATAATGCACCCCACCTCAGAAAGGTGGAATGGACTCACTCCACCAGACTCATCTCCAAGAGAAGTTAAACAGAAAGGTAGTCATGACTACACATGTTGTAGACTATGACGCAATACAATAGGCAACAAATAACAAAATGCTAACCATTCCTGAATGACCTGAGAATGCATCACATTATAGAAACATAGAAGCATACAATACAACAATCACATTCGATAAAGCATTAACGAATTATAAAATTGAATCTGATAAAAATCTCTTTTTCTCTACTTGTTAAATGCTTCATTTCCAGATCCTGCTCCATACATGATCTTGAGTCGCTAAGTATCTCGAGCAAAAGATTAGCATTGTGTGTGTTGTGGCCCTCAAAGATTCTACCACACCTCTCCTTCCAAATCCACCAAATAGCACATCTGAAGGTAATCTTTGCCAGTTGTGTAAGAAGCCCTTTTGTTGAGAAGCTTTACTGCAGCTGTTCTAGTTCTTGATGTAAGTTTGGCATTGGTAGCCTATGTAGTGCAAATCTCTTCAGAATCTCCATCCATACCTAATTAGTGTAGTCGCAAGCATAATAGAGATGATCAATACTTTCTTCCTGTTGCAGACAAAGAGAACATCGGTTAACAAGATATATACCTTTTCGCTTCATATTATCCATTGTAGGTAGTTTGGCAAGAAGGGCTTGCCACGTGCATAAGGAATGTCTTTGTGAGCCCGGTCTATCCCATGTCCAACTGCTTGGGAACTACTTGTTATTTCTTTGTCTAATTTGATTCCATGCAGATGTAGTACTAAATTTTCCATTGTCATGAAGCCAATTAAGCATATCTGAAGAGTTGTTCATGATTGGAAGAGCTATAATAATCGGCCAAAGCGATAGCATATCAGGAGAAATAGGATTAGGAAGACACCAGGTGCCGTTAACAATGAACTCAGAAACCTTCCAATCTTTAGGGGCTCCAAGATCTTTTCTTACTCCATCACCATACAATTGAAATATACTTTTCCCATTCACCCAAGGATCATACCACATATTAAATCTGGTCCCTGAAGAGATTGCATATGAAATGTGCTTGATCAGCCAATTTCTTACCTTCAAAATTCCTTTCCAAGCAACAGAATGATATGTTCTTGCTGAAACTTCCCAGATTGATTCCTTAGATAGGTACCTAGCAGAAACCCATTGTGACCATAAGGATTTGTTTTGCAAAAGATCCCACAATTTCTGTACCAAACAAGCTTTATTCCACTCTCTCAGATTTCGCAGATTCAACCCCCCCTCATCCTTCGGTCTACAGATACTATCCCAATTTACCATATGCATTGCCTTACCATCCGTACCATTCTAGAAAAAGTTCTTCAATAGCCGTTCAATATCTTGAAGAAGTCCAACAGTAGAAGAAATGCATTAGACCAATAAATAGAGTAAGAGAACAGCACAGATCAGATGAGTTCAAGTCATCCTGCTTTGGAAAGGAGTCGAGTTTTCCAGGAGAAAATTCTATTTTTTATTTTTTCCAGGATAGGCTGACAGTGGGTTTTGTGAATGCTAGTGGATATAAGTGGGAGACCTAGGTAAGAAACTGGCAGACATCCCTCGCTAACCCCCAAAGTTTGTATAATAAAGTCTTTACCTTCAATGCAAGGACCCATATAGACTTTACTCTTTGCATGATTTAGCTGAAGTCCAGAAACCAAACCAAAATCTTTCAAAATAGTAGCCAAATTCCTCACTGAATTAGTGTCATTGCAAAGAAATATAATAAGATCATCTGTAAATGTTATGTGGGATATATGAATAGAACCAGCATGGGGTACCTTAATGCTACCATCAAAGACTGCCTTTTCTAACATACAGCTGAGTCCTTCCATGACAATTGTAAAAAGATATGGAGAAAGTGGGTCTCCTTGTCAGATGCCATTCGTACTCCCAAAGAAGCCAATGGGTGAGCCATTGAAGAGAATCGAAAATTTTGGAGTTTCTAAGCAGCACTGAATCCAATTAACCCATTGTTGAGGGAAGTTCATACGGAGGAGCATCTTGTAGAGAAAGTGTCTATTAACTGAATCAAATGCTTTTCGTAAGTCATCTTTAAAACATATTTTTGTCCCTCTTGATTTTGAGTGCAGATCTTTGACCAAGTCATTGGCCAGAAGAACATTGTGATGTATACTTCTCCCTTTAATGAAAGCAGCCTGTGTAGGACTAATGATCTTCTGTATAATCATTTACATTCGATCTGCAAGCAACTTAGATATAATCTTGTAAATAAAACTGCATAATGAAATAGGCCTGTAGTACTCTAGTGAATCAGCCCCTGTATTCTTAGGAACTAAAGAAATAAAAGTGCAATTTATCTCTTTAAGAAGATGACCTGAAGAGAAAAAATGCTGACAAGCTTTAATCACGTCATTTCCAATAATCGACCATGCAATTTGATAAAATTCAGCTGGAAACCCATCCGGACCAGGGCTTTTATGCTTCGGTGACTTAAAGACAACTCTTACAATTTCTTCATCTGTAATTGGGGCATTGAAAAACGTGATGTCATATGAATCAAGCTTTCTAGTAGGCTCCACATGAACATTATTAGGCTGCTCTGGTTGATTAAGTAAAGAGTAAAAAAATTATTCAGTGTGGGCTTTAACCTCATCCAAATTCTCAATAAGTGTACCGTCTTGGTCTTTACATTTCCTGATGTAGTTAACAGCCCGTTTAGTAGCAATGGCTGTATAGAAAAACTTTGTATTGGAATCCCCTAGAGTAAGCCAATGCTGTCTAGACTTTTGTTTTGCAAAACTTTCTTCTTGCTTTAAGGCCTGCATAAATTGATACCTAGCTTCTGCCTCTTTGCAAATAAGATTCTCATCAAAGGGTTGAAGATGTAACTCATGTTGCACCGCCATTAGTTCCTTTATGCTTAACTAGACCCGAGTGGTAATATTACCAAAGGTGTTTGTATTCCACTCCTTTAGTGCTGCTTTACATGCTTTAAGCTTTTGGCATAAGATGTAAGGGGGAGAACCATACACATTAACATTCCAAGCCGATCTGATAACCTCAAGGAACTGAGGATGGGTACTCCACATGTGAAAGAATTTAAATGGTTTCTTGCCTCTGGGTATTACTTTATCTGCATATATATACATTGAAGAATGATCAGAGAACAATTGAGCACCATACTCCAGAAGTGAATAAGGGTAAACTGTTAACCATTCTCGATTAATCAGACACCTATCAAGTCGAGCCATTATTTTCCTGTGAGCAGCACCTTGATTACTCCATGAAAGCCAATCCCCTACAGATTTCATATCAATCAAAGCAGCAATATCTATGTAATCGTTAAATCCTTGAAGCTTGCTCTCTGGAATTGGTTTACCCCCCACTTTTTTATGAGTATACCGAACAGTATTGAAGTCACCAAGAACAATCCAAGGCATCGTAAGACAGCCATTTGCAACGTTAATCAAATCAGTCCATAGACCATTTTTTTCCTGTAAATTATTAGAAGCATATACACCAGTAATATAGAATTGACAACCATTCTGTTTATCCTCGGCCTTCAGGTGGATAAATTGTTCTGTAGCAGAAATAAAGCAAGCACTGACAAAGTTCGGATGCCATAATACTCATATTCTACCATAAGTGTCACAAGTGTCGTTGGTAAGAAGTTCTGCATCTGGCCATATTAAATTCCTTTGAACACGAACCCGAGATGGTTTAATTTTTATTTCCACAAGAATAACAATATCGCAAGCAGTAGACCTGATTACTCTATTTAGCTCCTGACATTTCTCAGGTTTATTAAGTCCACGAACATTCCAACAGATAATCTTCATAAAAAAGAAAACATATGGGAAATGGAGTAATTCTTCCTAAGTAGAAGGATGTGACTTAGGAAGGATATCCTTTTTCTTCTCCTTAGGTTTGATATTTTCCTCCCGCACTATATCCTTACCTTTCAAGCCTTTATTTCTATACTTTTCTACTTCATCCACAGCTTACAAGTGTTTAAATTTGAATGTACCTTGAGCATCTGGGTTAGCTGTGTTCAAAATGTCCTGGTTGGTAGGGACATGAGCTGATTGGGACACTATATCCTGGTTAGTACGATGAGTAGAACGTGGAATCCTCTGTTGTGGTAGCCATCGGCAATATATGAAGAGATGAAGTTTCCAACTTCTCCTTCTCCTGTTCGCGAGTACCATAAGAAACCACTTTTGTAGAAGGCTCCGATATAATAGGAAGAGGTAAAGTTCTTGATTTATCCTCCTAACCATGGTGCTGCCCAAGCGAGTCGGAATGCTCACTCATCGTTACCGTCTCAATCGCGCCATCACTGAAGGAGACTCGCATTGTTCAATAATAACAGCATCGACCCCATGTTGAGGTGTCTGACGTTGCCTATAAACCTGAGTAATTGGCTTCTGAATTTGCTGACAAGCTCCATGTGCATGACCGAAAGAGCAGCAAATATTACATCGTTGTGGTTTCCAAGAATATGAAACATGTACCTTACGAGTGGTGCCATCTAGATCACGATAAAAAACCTCATTAGGAAGATCACCATCAGAAGAAACCATAATACATGCTCGTGTAAAAGCCAATCTCGTCTGCGCTGCTGTTGCCTTGTCGATATATAATGGCTGTCCTAGAGTGCTGCATAACTTAGCAATAAAACATCTACTCCAAAGATGTAATGGAAGACCATGAAAAGATACCCATAAGGGAATAGATTGTAGGCTGTCTAACTCCAAACGGACATCAGGGGACCAGCGCCGTAGTATCATCGGATGGCCACGAATAGTCCAAAACCCTTCAAGAATCCGTTGTAAATCCTCTTCAAAATAGAGTTTGCATACAAAAAAACCATTGTCCAGCATATGAAGATCGAATGCCGATATTCCCCATCGAGTTTTGATGAATGAACTCTCTCTAGGCGAGAGCTTCTCTCTCTAGGCGATTCTCTTCTCTCTCTAGGGTGAGAAGAGGCGGTGTGGATCTGCTTCTTCTCCCTTGGGTGGTGGTTCTTCCCTTCCTCCACATGGTGTAGGAACTCGCTATTGCTACACAGCTGTGAGATCGAACGCGTTGGGGGAAAGTGAAGCCACGGAGAAAGGCTAGGCGAGAAGGGGCGGCAGGCTGTTTGGCGGCGATTCTCCCCTAGTGCACGGAGATATGCTTCTCCCTTGGGCGAGTCGCTGCTCTACGGACAAGGAGGGCATCGCTTCGCATCTGCACACACGGAGTTGGGAGGGCGGCGGGGCGGCCCCTGCTCATGCGGAGAGCAGAAAGGCTTTGGTGTCATGGGCGGTGATCGAGGGTCTACGCTCTTCTCCTCGGGTGCACTCCATCCCTTGCCTCTCCGAGGGCGGTGCGGCCTTTGGCGATGGTGCAGAGGCTTGCGACGTGGCTGCGGTGGCGGGCGAGGCTACGGTGGCCGGACGAGGCTGCTGTGCGTGGCTGCAAGGGCCCATCGGGAGTAGACAGCGATGGTTCTTCCCTATTTCGCACGGTGAGCAGGGTTCCCTACAGATCTGCGTGCAAGGAACAAAGGACCGAGGAGGCTCCTCACCTCGGTCAGATCGGGGGCTGCGCTGCCCTGCGTCGACGCCTCTTCGCTTTAGGGCGTGAGGCGGCAGCTTGCTGGGCGGCTATTCTCCCCCTGCATCGTCGCATGGTGCGCGTTTCGCTGGGAAGGGCGACGGTTTCTTATTTGTTTCCCTAGGAGGCGGTGGGCTGCACACGAAGGTGAGGGAGGTGCGGCGCAACGGCTGCGAGGCCTGCACCGCTTCGTTGGGGCCGCGGCTACTCTCTGCTCTGCGAAGAAGATGGAGGCTGCCTTTTCCTCGCACGCACGAGGTGCGGCCTGATCTGGCACTGGTGAGGCCACGGCGGCGACATTGGCGCCACTTGTCTGCTGGGCAGTATTTGCACTGCCCTCTCCCTCCTGCCCTTTGAACATTTCCTCTTGAGTTGGAGCAGCGCAACTCGAGAATGGTTGTTGACGATGGCAGCAGGGTCGATCCGAAGAGGCTTCCTGCTCAAGTTGCTTCTTCTTCCCGACGAGATGGTCCTTTGATGCCGCAGCATAGAGGAAGGTCGCGCTCTAGATCACGACCTCCTATTCTCATTTCTAGAGATCCTCGACCTTGGACAAGCCTCTTCAAGGCTCCGGTTGGAAGTTCAGATCTTAGCTTGGACTTCTTTGCTCCAGAAACCCAGAATGATCATAAGATTGCTGTGTATGAGACTGCTGATTCTGAAGAGCTGGTTAAGACATGGTCCATGGCGCTGGTTGGTTATGTGGTCGGTCTAAAGACATCCTATTTCCCGTTATCCTCGTTCATTAAGACTCGATGGGGAACATCAGCATTTGATCTGCATATGCTAGAGAACAGTTTTTTTGTATGCAAACTCTATTCCGAAGAGGATCAGAACGGATTCTAGAAGGGTTTTGGACCATTCGTGGTCATCCGATGATACTACGACGCTGGTCCCCTGATGTCCGTTTGGAGTTAGACACCTCCGCCTATTCCATTATGGGTTTCCTTTCATGGTCTTTCCTGCATCTTTGGAGTCGACGTTTTATTGCTAAGTTATGTAGTACCTTGGGACAGCCATTGTATATTGATAAGGCAACAGCAGCGCAGACGAGATTGGCTTTTGCACGTGCATGTGTTATGGTTTCTTCCGATGGCGATCTCTCGGATGAGGTTTATTATAGGGATCTTGAGGGGACCACTCGTAAGGTGCATGTTTCATATTCTTGGAAGCCACAGCGGTGTAAAATTTTTCACTCTTTCGGTCATACACATGGAGCTTGTCAGCAAACGCAAAGAACGATCACTCAGGTTTACCGACAACGTCAAGCAACTCAAGTTGATGCTGCTATGACAACTGATGAACAAGGTGCATCTCCCGAAGCAGTAGCACCGACGATGATGAAAGAGCATTCTTACTCACTTGGGCAACATGTTAGGACTCTAGCTATGAGAGTCCTAATTTAGTTTCATTGATAAGGGCATTCATGTAAATCCTATCTAGCCGCCCCTTATTAAAGAGGTGAAGAGGCCGGCTAGGTTAGGGTTAGGTTGCTTCTTAGGAAAGGAGTCCTATTATAAGTAGGAGTTCTATTAGGAAAAGAGTCCTATTAGAAGTAGAAGTCCTATTAGGAAAGGAGTCCTATTATAAGTAAGAGTCCAACTAGAGAAGGAGTCCTAATTAGAAGTTGGTTAGAAGTAGGAGTCTTGAGTAAGAGTCCTATTAGGAGTTGGGGCTTAGAAGCCCTATAAATAGCCATGTATTCATCCTCTTTAATCAATGAATAGATCAATCTTTTAGCAGCCTTTGTGCAGCAACTTGGAGGAAGGAACCCCTATAGAGTTCCAAGGAGGCCGATCCCCTATAGAGATCAACCCCAAGCTTAGAATCCGCGGAGGGTTCTAACACTTGGTATCAGAGCAGCATTCTTGGCATCTCGCTGCCCTTCCACAGCCATCCACCAGCCCTCCACAACCACGCAAAGCAATTCCCACAATTGCTTAGAAGATCATCGCTGAATTCCGCCGTCATCTCCACCACCGTAGATCATCTTTTGATCTTCCCGTGAATTGTAACAGGTTCTGGTTATCTACCCTACTGCTGCTGCAATTTAGTTATCCTTATTCAAAAAATCCAAAAAAATTCGTTCCTATAATTGCTGCATAAACTTTTCGTCGCAAAGTTTTCATCTCTACGACGAAAGTCGCACTGCAGAATTTCAGCCGCATAGCACTGCCTTTTTGATCTTGCTACTGTGTTTTTTCTATCCAAATCTCTATGAAATTTTTACGACGGCTTTGACACTTCCTAACAGTGGTTTTCCCTTTGGTTTTGTCGAAAAATTCTCAATATAAACCACTTATCTTTTACGTCCAAACTGCTGCACTTTAGACGTAAAAATCTGCTATAACACCTCTCCGTGATTCTCAATTTTGCCAAACCTTTTGCTGTCGTTTCTTCCTACGAAATTTTTTACAGCATTACCTCTTCCTTATCAGCAGATCCCCTTTGAGTTTTACTTGAATCTCTTTTGAAAATTTCTGGAAAAAATTACATCTTTACTGCTGGAATTTTTTCGGTGAAAAATGGTATTGCACCTTTGTCCTTTTTTCTTCTCCGTAACCTACCAAACCCTAGCCACCTTGCTGCCACAAGCCAAGACGTCTTTAGGGCATCCCTCTAGCCTCAAGACGCAGCCATCGTAACCTAGTTTCATAACCCTAACAGCATAAAAAACCACAGCCCAAAACAGTAAACCATTACAGCTGAACCCTTCAATCACCGATCTATTGTCCGAACCTTCCACCACCCCATGCCATTAACCCGTCAACAGAAAAAAGACAAGGGCATCTCTGATCTACAGACATATGCTATGGCTTCTCAAGATCCAATTGATGCCAAATTTGAAGCATGGGAATCTCGGATTGAATCACAGCTTGAATCGCGCTTGGAAGACAAATTGCGTGCTTTGTTTGCAGAATTCAGAATTGGACAACCATCGAGCCCAACCAAACTGCAGCAAGGAGAAAATTTAGAAAGGACCCCAGAGAAGGAGGGACAGCCCTCGGACGTGCTTCAGCCACGCATGAGGGTGGACTTCCCACGATGGGAAGAAGGAGACCCAGCGGGGTGGATTGCTTTATTTCTGCTACAGAACAATTCATCCACCTTAAAGCCGAGGATAAAAGGAATGGTTGTCAATTCCATATTACTGGTGTATATGCTTCTAACAGTATGCAGGAAAGAAATGTTCTATGGAATGATCTGATTAACATTGCAAATGGTTGTCTTACAGTGCCTTGGATTGTTCTTGGTGACTTCAATACTGTTCGGTACACACATGAAAAAGTGGGGGGTAAACCACTTTCAGAGAGCAAGCTTCAAGGTTTTAACGATTATATAGATATTGCTGCATTGATTGATATGAAATCTGTAGGTGATTGGCTCTCATGGAGTAATCAAGGTGCTGCCCACAGGAAAATAATGGCTCGACTTGATAGGTGTCTGATTAATCGTGAATGGTTAACAGTTTACCCTGATTCATTCGAGTATGGATCTCAATTGTTCTCTGATCACTCTTTAATGTATATACATGCCGACAAAGTAATACCCAGAGGCAAGAAACCATTTAGATTCTTTAACATGTGGATTACTCATCCTCAGTTTCTTGAGGTTATCAGATCTGCTTGGAATGTTAATGTGCATGGATCACCTCCTTACATTTTATGCCAAAAGCTTAAAGCATGTAAAGTAGCACTAAAGGAGTGGAATACAAACACTTTTGGCAATATTATCACCCGAGTTCAGTTAATCAAAAAGAAACTAATGGCGGCGCAACATGAGCTACATCTTTAGCCCTTTGACGAGAATCTTATTTGCAAAGAGGCGTAAGCTAGATCTCAATACATGCAGGCCCTAAAGCAGGAAGAAAGTTTTCCAAAAGAAGTCTCGACAAAGATTGGCTTACTTTAGGGGATTCCAATACGAAGTTTTTCTATACAGCCATTGCTACTAGAAGGGTCATTAATTGTATCGAGTAAAATGTAAAGACCAAGATGGTACGCTTATTGAGAATTTGGATGAAGTTAAAGCACACACCGAACAATTTTTTTATTCTTTTTTTTTTTGGTAAGTAAATGTAATTGTATTAGTATGAAGTTTGCACAAAGTAGCTTTGTCTACACAAGCCGTAGACTATAGCACGAGATCTCTTAGAGCGTCTAGGAGAATGCTCCCCACCTCGTAAAGGTGGAATGGACTCATTCCACTGCACTCATCTCCAAGAGAACATAAGCAAAAAGTAGCCATGACTACACATGTTGTAGACTATGACGCCTTACGATATTCAATAAAAATGTAATTCCTAAACGACCTGTGAATACATCACATTGTGGAAACATAGAAACACACAATACAACAATCTCAATCTAGAAAGCATTAACGAATAACAAAATTGAATCGATAAAGATATCTTTTCGCTACTAGTTAAATGCTTCAATTCCAAATCTTGCTCCATACATGATCTTGAGTCATTGAGTATCTCGAGCAATAGGTGAGTATTGTGTGTGTTGTGGCTCTCAAAGATTCTGCTACACCTCTCCCTCCAAATCCACCAAATAGCACATCTGAAAGTAATTTTTGCTAGTTGTGTAAGAAGCCCTTTTCTTGAGAAGCTTTCTGCAAATTGTTCTAGTTCCTGATGCAAGTTTGGCCTTTGTAGCCTATGGAGTTCAAATCTCTTTAATCTCCATCCATATCCAATTAGTGTAGTCGCAAGCAAAATAAAGATGATCAATATCTTCTTCCTGTTGCATACAAAGAGAGCATCGGTTAACAATATATATACCTTTTCGCTTCATATTATCCAGTGTGGGTAGTTTGGCAAGAAGGGCCTGCCATGTGCATAAGGAATGTTTCTGTGAGCCCGGTCTATCCCATGTCCAACTGCTTGGGATCCACTTGTTGCTTCTTTATCGATTTGATTCCATGCAGATATAGCACTAAATTTTCCATTGTCATGAAGTCAATTAAGCATATCTCGAGGAGTTGTTCTTGATTGGAAGAGTTGTAATAGTCGGCCAAAGTGATATCATATCGGGAGAAATAGGACTAGGAAGACACCAGTGCCGTTAACAATGAACTCGTAAAACCGCCCAATCTTTAGAGGCCCCAAGATCTCTTCGTACTCTATCGCCATACAATTGAAATATACTCTTCCCTTCACCCAAGGATCATACCACATATTAATTCTCGTTCAGAAGAGATTGTATAAGAAATATGTTTGGACAGCCAATTTCTTGCCTTCAAAATTCCTTTCCAAGCAATAGAATGATATGTTTTTTCTGAAACTTCCCAGATTGATTCCTTTGATAGGTACCTAGCAGAAACCCATTGTGACCATAAGGATTTGTTTTGCATAAGATCTCATAATTTCTGTACCAAACAAGCTTTATTCTAATCTCTCAGATTTCGCAAATTCAGTCCCCCCTCATCTTTCGGTCTGCAGATGTTATCCCAATTTACCATATGCATTGCCTTACCATCCGTACCATTCCAGAAGAAGTTCTTAAATAGTCTTTCAATATCCTGAAGAAGTCCAACAGGCAAAAGAAATGCATTAGACCAATAAATAGAGTAAGAGAACAACACCGATCGGATGAGTTCAAGTCGCCCTGCTTTAGAAAGAAGTCTAGTTTTCCAAGAGGAAATTCTACTCTTTATTTTCTACAGGATAGGCTGATAGTGGGTTTTGCGGATGCCAGTGGATATGAGTGGGAGACCCAAATAAGGAACCGGCATACTTCCTTCGCTAACCCCCAACGTTTACAAAATAAAGTCTTTATCTGCAATGCAAGGACCCATATAGACTTTACTTTTTGCATGATTGAGTGAAGGCGTAAACCAAACCAAAATCTTTCGAATAGTAGCCAAATTTCTCACCAAGTAGAGTCATTGTGAAGAAATATAATAAGATCATCTGCAAATGTTATATGAGATATATGAAGAGAACCGGCATGGGGTACCTTTATCATCTGCCCGCCAAAGAATGACTCGCCTCCTCCAACATACAACTGAGTCCTTCCATTACAATTGTGAAAAGATACGGAGAAAGTGGATCTCCTTGTCGAATGCCATTCGTGCTTCCAAAAAAACCAATTGGGGAACCATTAAAGAGAATCAAAAATTTTGGAGTTTCCAAACAGCATTGAATCCAATTAACCCATTGTTGAGGGAAGTTCATACTACGAAGCATCCTGTAGATGAAGTGTCGATTAACTGAATCAAATGCTTTTCTTAAGTCAGCCTTAAAACAGATTTTTGTCCCTCTTGATTTGGAATGCAAATCCTTGACCAAGTCATTAGCAAGAAGAACATTGTGATGTATACTTCGTCCTTTAATAAAAGCAGCCTGAGTCGGACTAATGATCTTGTGCATAATATGTCACATTCGATCTGCAAGTAACTTGGATATGATCTTGTAAGTAAAGTTACATAATGAAATGGGCCTGTAATGCTCTAGTGAATCAGCCCCTGTATTCTTCGGAACTAAAGAAATAAAAGTGCAATTTATCTCTTTAAGAATATGTCTCAAGAGAAAAATGTTGACAAGCTTTAATCACGTCATCACCAATGATAGGCCATGCAATTTGATAAAATTCAGTGGAAATCCATCCGGACCAGGGCTTTTGTGCTTGGTGACTTAAAGACTACTTTACAATTTTTCATCCGTAATTGGTGCATTGAGAATCGCGATGGCATCCGAATCAAGCTTTCTAGTAGGCTCCACCTGAATATTATTAGGTTGCTCCTCTTTATTGAGTAGAGAATAAAAAATTATTCAAGAGTGTGTGCTTTAACCTCATCCAAGTTCGTAATAAGATTATCGTCATTATCTTTACATTTCTTGATGCAGTTAATGGCCCTTCTAGTAGCAATGGCAGCATAGAAAAACTTAGTGTTGGAATCCCCTAGAGTAAGCCAATGCTGTAGAGATTTCTGTTTTGCAAAACTTTCCTCCTGCTTTAAGGCTTGCATGAACTGATGCTTGGCTTCTACCTCTTTACAAATAAGATTCTCATCAAAGGGTTGGAGATGCAGCTCTTGTTGCACTGCCATTAGCTCCTTTTTGCTTAATTTAACTCGGGTGTTAATATTGCCAAAGATGTTTGTATTCCACTTCGCTTAAGTGTCGCTTTTATGTGCTTTTAGCTTCGACATAAAATGTACGGAGGGGAACCATGCACAGAACATTCCAAGCGATCGATAATCTCAAGGCGAGGATGAGTACTCACATGTTAAAGAATCTAAATGGTTTCTTGTCTTTGGGCGTTGCTTTGTCGCGTGTATATACATTGAAGAGTGATCGGAGAATAACTGAACATCATACTCCAGAAGTGAATCAGGATAAACTGCTAGCCATGCATGATTAATCAGACACCTGTCAAGTCGACCCATTATTTTCCTGTGGGCAGCACCTTGATTACTCCATGAAAACCAATCCCCTACTGATTTCATATCGATCAATTTGCAAGATATCTATGTAATCATTAAAATTGAAGTGGCTTTTCAAAGTGGTTTGCCCCCCACTTTTTCATTTGTGTACCTAATAGTATTAAAGTCACCAAGAACAATCCAAGGTACTGTAAGACAACCATTTGCAATGATAGTTAGATCAGTCCATAGAGCATTTCTTTCATGCATACTGTTCGAAGCATATATACCAATAATATGAAAATGACAAAGCCATTCTTTTGTCCTCTACCTTAAGATGGATGAATTGTGCAGTAGCAGAAATAAACCATGCACTAACAGAATTGGGATGCCATAAAACCCATATTCTACCATAAGTGTCACTAGAGTCATTGGTAAGAAGTTCTGCCTCCGGCCATATTAAATTCCTTTGAACACGAACCCGAGATGGTTTAATTTTTGTTTCCACAAGTATAACAATATCACAAGCAGCAAACTTGATTATTCTATTGAGCTCCCGACATTTTTCAGGTTTATTAAGTCCACGAACATTCCAACATATTATCTTCATCGAAAAAAATATAGAAGGAAAGGAAAATAATTCTTCCTAAGTAGAAGGGATCTTAGGAAGTACCTCCTTTTTCTTATCCTTAGATTTCACATTGTCCTCCCGCACCATATCCTTACCTTTCAAGCCTTTATTCTTATTTTTTTCCACTTCATCCACAGCTTGTAAATGTTTAAATTTGAAAGCACCTTGAGCGTCTTGGTTAGTTGGATCCAGAATCTCTGGTTGGTAAGGTGTGCAGGGCATGTGATTGAGACACAATATCTGGAGAACACGATGAGTGGAATGTGGGATCCTGTTGACAATATAGGAAGAGATGAAGGTTTCTCTTTCTCCTGTGTGTGAGTAACCTGGGAATCTGTTGTTGTGAAAGACTCTGATATATTAGGAAGAGGTAAAGTTCCTGATTTATCTTTCTGATTGTGATGCTGCCCAAGCGAGTCAGAATGCTCGTTCGTCTTCACCGGTACTACTGTCACTGAAGGAGCCCCGCCTTGCTCATTAGTAGTCATAATAGTGCTATCAACCCCGTGCTGAGATGACTGGCGTTGGCGATAAACCTGAGTAATTGGTTTCTGAGTTTGCTGACAAGCTCCATGTGCATGACCAAAAGAGTTACAAATCTTACAACGCTGTGGTTTCCAAGAATATGAAACATGCACCTTACGGGTGGTCCCATCAAGATCACGATAAAAAACCTCATTTGGAAGATAATCATCATAAGAAACCATTACACATGCTCATGCAAAAGCCAATCTCGTCTGTGCTGCTGTTGCTTTGTCAATATACAATGGTTGTCCCAAGGTGCTGCATAACTTAGCAATAAAACGTCGACTCCAAAGATGCAAGGGAAGACCATGAAAGGATACCCATAAAGGAATAGACTGTAGACTGTCTAACTCCAAACAGACATCAGGAGACCAACATCGTAGAATCATCGGATGGCCACGAATAGTCCAAAACCCTTCAAGGATTCGTTGCAAATCCTCTTCAGAATAGAGTTTGCATACAAAAACCATTCTCTAGCATATGCAGATCAAATGCCGATGTTCCCCATCGAGTCTTGATAAATGAGGATAACGGAAAATATGATGTCTTTAAACCGATCACATAACCAACAAGCGCCATGGACCATGTCTTAATCAGCTCTTCAGAATCAACAGTCTCGTACACAAGCAATCTTCGATCGATCACTGGGTTTCGGAGCAAAGAAATCCAAGCTAAGATCCGAAGCTTCCAACCGGGGCCTTGAAGAGGCTTGTCCAAGGTCGAGGATCTCGAGAAATGAGAGTAGGAGGTCGCGATCTAGAGTGCGACCTCCTCTATGCTGCGTCATCAAAGAACCATCTCGTCGGGAAGAAGAAGCAACTTGAGAAGGAAGTCTCATCTTGGATCAACCTTGCTGCGCCACCGTCACACCATTGCTGCCCCAACAGAGAGGAGGGCAGAATAAGGGCTGCCCAAAGCAGCCCTCGCTGGCGAGGACAAAGAAAGAGGAAGCAGCGATCGTCGCCTTTCTGCTCAGGGCGCGCCGCTGCCCAACATCTCTCGATGCCGAAAAAAGCAGCGAGATTCCCTCCGCAGTGGGTCACCGCTGCTCACCACCGCTGCCAGCTCGATCAATCGCCGTCGCCGCAGCAAATCGAGCCCCTAAGCCGGCCAATCGCCGCTGCAAACACCCTCTTGACCAGAAACCACCCCTTCGCAAGAAGAAGGCAGAAATTTGATCTCCCAAGCAAGCGTGCTCACCTGCGCTCGCCGTCGCCTTCTCTGTTCCGGAGAAGAGGAACAAAGGGGTAAGCAGAGGCTCGGTCCTCGTTGCAGCGAGCGATCCCGATCGTTCTGCACCGCATCGAGGGCTAGAAGACTCAATCAACCCTCGTGCGCATTGCGGAAGAGCGAAAGCCCTTCGGCGCAGATCTCCTGCATTCGCGTAATAGAGAGAGGGAGGCGTGCTCGCCCTCACCGATCCACAAAGAGCCATGCAGATCGGGCTGGCAGCAAGGAGGCAAGGGCGCCGACTCCCTATTCCCCTTGCAACCGAGATGAGGAGCAATGGGCCCTTGCAAGCCACGCCATTGGCAGCCTCCTCGCCGCCGTAAGCTTCTGCACTGTCGCTAAAGGCCAGCACCGCCTCGTCGCGCGTGAAAGAGCCTCTCCTCTGTTCCCCTGCGTTCAAAGAGAGAGAAGCGAGGAAGGGAGCGAAAGCCCTCTCTCTGTTCCCCACTCCTCTGCGCACCAAGATCTCACCTCTTCACCCTAGAGGGAGAAGAGAATCGCCTAGAGAGAGAAGCTCCTCGCCTAGAGAGAGAACTCAATTTTTTTATTCTTTACTCAATCAAACACAGCATCCTAATAATGTTCTTGTGGAGCCTACTAGGAAGCTTGATTCGGATGACATCACGATTCTTAATGCACCAATTACAGATGAAGAAGTTGTACGAGTTGTCTTCAAGTCACCAAAGCACAAGAGCCCTGGTCCAGATGGATTTTCAGCTGAATTTTACCAAATTGCATGGCCGATCATTGGAAATGATGTGATTAAAGTTTGTCAGCATTTTTTCTCTTCAGGTCATATTCTTAAAGCGATAAATTGTACTTTTATTTCTTTGGTTCCTAAGAATGCGGTGATTCACTAGAGCACTACAGGCCCATTTCTTTATGCAACTTTATTTACAAGATCATCTCCAAGTTGCTTGCAGATCGAATGCAAATGATTATGTATAAGATCATTAGTCCTACTCAGGCTGCTTTCATTAAAGGGAGAAGTATACATCACAATGTTCTTCTTGCTAACGACTTGGTCAAAGATTTACACTCCAAGTCAAGAGAGATGAAAATATGTTTTAAAGCTGACTTACGAAAAGCATTTGATTCAGTTAATAGACAGTTTCTCTACAAGATGCTCCTCAGTTTGAACTTCCCTCAATAATGGGTTAATTGGATTCAGTGCTGCTTGGAAACTCTAAAATTTTTAGTTTTGTTCAATGGTTCCCCTGTTGGCTTCTTTGGGAATACGAATGGCATCCGACAAGGAGATCCACTTTCTCCATATCTTTTTACAATTGTCATGGAAGGACTCAGCTGTATGTTAGAAAAGGCAGTCTCTGATGGTAGCATTAAGGTACCCCATACTGGTTCTATTCATATATCCCACATAACATTTGCAGATGATCTTATTATCTTCCTTCGCAATGACACTACTTCAGTGAAGAATTTGGCTAATATTCTGAAAGATTTTGGTTTGGTTTCTGGCCTTCACCTAAATCTTGCAAAAAGTAAAGTCTATATGGGTTCTTGCATTGAAGATAAAGACTTTATTATACAAACTCTGGGGGTTAGCGAGGGAAGTCTACCAGTTCCTTATCTGGGTCTCCCACTCTTTTCCACTAGCATTCATAAAATTCACTGTCAACCTATCCTGCAAAAAAAATAAAGAATAGAATTTCCTCCTGGAAAACTAGACTTCTTTCAAAAGCGGGACGACTTGAACTCATCCGATCTGGTTTGTTTTCTTATTCTATTTATTGGTCTAATGCATTTCTTCTACCTGTTGGACTTCTTCAGGATATTGAACTTTTTCTGGAATGGTACGGAAGGAAAGGCAATGCATATGATCAATTGGGATAGCATTTGTAGACCGAAAGATGAGGGGGGGCTGAATCTGCGAAATCGAGAGATTGGAATAAAGCTTGTTTGGTATGAAATTATGGGATCTTTTGCAAAATAAATCTTTATGGTCACAATGGGTTTCTTCTAGGTACCTATCTAAAGAATCAATATGGGAAGTTTCAACAAGAACATATCATTCTCTTCTGCATGGAAAGGAATTTTGAAGGCAAGAAACTGGCTAATTAACCACATTTCTTACACAATCTCTTCTGGGACCGGGATTAATATGTGGTATGATCCTTGGGTGAATGGAAAAAGTATATTTCAATTATATGGTGATCGAATACGAAGAGATTTTGGGGCCCCTAAAGATTGGAAGGTTTGAGTTTATTGTTAACGGCACTGGTGTCTTCCTAATCCTATTTCTCCGATATGCTATCACTTTGGCCAACTATTACAGCTCTTCCAATCAGGAATAACTCATCAGATATGCTTAATTGGCTTCATGACAATGGAAAGTTTAGTGCTAAATCTGCATGGAATCAAATCAGACAAAGAAATAACAAGTGGATCCGAGCAGTTGGAGATGGGATAGACCGGGCTCATAGAGACATTCCTTATGCACATGGCAGGCCCTTCTTGCCAAACTACCCACAATGGATAATATGAAGCAAAAAGGTATATATATTGTTAACCGATGCTCTCTTTGTATGCAACAGGAAGAAGATATTGATCATCTTTATTTCGCTTGCGACTACACTAATTAGATATGGGAGGAGATTCTGAAGAGGTTTGAAATCCATAGGCTACCAAGGCCAAACTTGCATCAGGAACTAGAACAGCTACAGCAAAACTTCTCAAGAAAAGGGCTTCTTACACAACTGGCAAAGCTTATCTTCAGATGTACTATTTAGTGGATTTGGAAGGAGAGGTGTAGCAGAATTTTTGAGGGTCACAACACACACAATGCTCATCTTCTGCTTGAGATACTTAGTGATTCACGATTATGCATGGAGCAGGATTTGGAAATGAGGCATTTAACAAGTCGAGAAAAAGAGATCTTCCTCAGATTCAATTTTACAATTCTTTAATGCTTGGTTATTACATTCTACTCTTGTTGCCTATGGTAGCGTCATAGTCTACAATATGTGTAGTCATGATTTATGTTTAACTACTCTCGGAGAGCAGTCGGTGGAGTGAGACTATTCCACCTTTCTGAGGTGGGGTGCATTCTCCTAGACTGCTCTAAGAGATCTCAGGCTTTAGTCTATGGCTTGTGTAGACAAAGCTAATTTGTACAAACTTTATACTAAATCTACTTACATTTACTTACCAAAAAAAATAGTTTTGATGAATGAAGATAATGGAAAGTAGGATGTCTTTAGACCGACCACATAACCAACAAGCGCCCTGGACCATGTCTCAATTAGCTCTACAGAATCAGCAGTCTCGTACACAGCAATCTTCTGGTTTGCCTGAATTTCTGGAGCAAAGAAATCTAGACTAAGATCCGGACTTCTAACTGGAGCCTTAAAGAGGCTAGTCCAAGGCCGAGGATCTCTAGAAATAGGAGTAGGAGGCCGCGATCTAGAGCGCGACCTACCTCTATTTTGCATCATCGAAGAAGCATCTCGTCGGGATGAAGATAGCAAAGGTTGAGACGTAGGGGCAGGGAACCTCATCGTCGGAGTCATTGCTGCCCGGTAGCTGCGTTCCTACAGGCTAGGGACCTGCAGCCCCAACAGCAGAAGCAGCTACAGGCGGAAGCCGTCCCCACCGCACAAGGGAGTAGATTCAGCGCTGCCGCGCCTCCCTCACCTTCTCCGTGCATGCAAGCACACCCAGCCCACCGCCTCCTAGGGGAAGAAGCAGTTGCAGGTTCTGCTGCAGAAGAAGGGGCGATGCAGGGGAGTTGCGTGCAACACCACCCAGCCCACCGACTCCTAGGGGACAGCCGCCCAGCAGCCACCGCCTCCAGGGGGAGATGCAGGGGAGTTACCACCCAACCCACCGCAGGGGAGAACGCCCAGCAGCCACCGCCTCACACCCCAAAGCAGGGGGCGATGCAGGGGACAGCGCAGCCCCCGATCTGGCCGAGGTGAGGACGCCTCCCTCGTTCTCCTCCTCCTCTGTTCACCAAAGTGGAAAGAGGCGGAGTAGAGGCTCTCCTGGCACCCGTGCGCAGAACCTTCTCCTATCCCCCTTCTCTTCCAGAAAACAGAGAGAGGAGAGGGAGGCGTGCCCTAGGTTGTCGCCCGCCCGAAGTTTGGTCACGGCGAGCCCACCGCTGCCGCCGTCACCCAGTCCTCGTAGCACCACCCAGCAGATGCCCTGCAGACCCCGTGCAGAACAGGCTGCGGATCCTGTGATGCAGCCTTCCTGCTCTCCGTGCGCAGAACAGGGGAGAACCCAACTCGCCTTTTCTTGCCCTAGCCGTCTCCGTGGCTTCACTTTCCCCCAACGCGTTTGCACGTGGAGGAAGGGAAGAACCACCACCCAAGGGAGAAGAAGCAGATCCACAGTGTCCTGCAGCCACCGCCTCTTTTCTCCCTAGAGAGAGAAGAGAATCACCTAGAGAGAGAAACTCTCGCAGCCCCATCGAAGGGCGATACCCATAATATACAATGGCTGTCCCAAGGTGCTACATAACTTAGCAATAAAATGACGACTCTAAAGATGTAAGGGAAGACCATGAAAAGATACCCATAAAGGAATAGATGGTAGACTGCCTAACTCCAAACGGACATCAGGAGACCAACGTCGTAGAATCATCGGATGGCCGCGAATAGTCCAAAACCCTTCAAGGATTCGTTGCAAATCCTCTTCAGAATAGAGTTTGTATACAAAAAAATCATTCTCTAGCATATGCAGATCAAATGCCGATGTTCCCCATCGTGTCTTGATGAATGAGGATAACGAAAAATATGATGTTTTTAAACCGACCACATAACCAACAAGTGCCATGGACCATGTCTTAATCAGCTCTTCAGAATCAACAATCTCGTACGCTGTAATCTTCTGATCAGCCTGAGTTTCTGGAGCAAAGAAATCCAAGCTAAGATCTGAGCTTCCAACCGGGGCCTTGAAGAGGCTTGTCCAAGGTCGAGGATCTCGAGAAATGAGAGTAGGAGGCCGTGATCTAGAGTGCGACCGACCTCTATGCTGCGACATCAAAGAACCATCTCGTCGGGAAGAAGAAGCAACTTGAGAAGGAAGCCTCATCTTCGGATCAACCCTGCTGCCACCGTCACCAGCCATTGCCAACAAGAGGAGGGGAGGGGGCAGTGCAGATCTGCCCTAATCAAGCGGTAACAGACGATTGTCCGAGCCGCCGCTCTGTCGAGCTTCGTGCAGCTTGATAGAGAGAGACAAAGCGCTCGAGGAGAAGAGTTCACACCTCCTAGGACGCCGACGCCGCTGCCCAACAGCGCTCGACTCTGCTGGCCTGTGCTGCAAAGAAGCACCCTCGCCCGCTGTAGAAGTAGATAGTCGCCTCCCGATCTTGATTTGCCACTTGCAGTTCGAAGAATTTGGCTGGCAAAGAAGGCGAGGGCGCCGATGACTCCACAAAGAGCCTCTCCCGGCCACGCGCAGCCACTTCCACCATCGCCTGCAGCCACAAAGAAGCCACACTACCTCTGCGTGCGGAAGAAGCGAAAGCCCTCTTCGTGCGTGTGGGAACCACCGAACCTTCTCCTATCCCCCTTCTCTTCCAGAAGAGGAGCAGAGGCAGTCTCCTCTGTTCCGCGTGCAGGAAGAAACAGAGAGAGGAGAGGGAGGCTTGCCCTAGGTTGAAGAAAGACCGCTGCTCACCGCCCGGCCAAAGTTCCTGGTCACGGCGAGCCCCTAACGCCGCCGCCGTCACCCGAGTCCCGATCGCAAAGACACGCCTGCCCTGCAGACAGCCTCCGTGCAGAACCGAGGCACGGTCCTTTGTTCTCCTAGCGCACAGAACTGCAGGGAACCCTGCTCACCGTGCATGTAGTGAGAACAGGGGAGAACCCTCGCCTCTTCTCGCCCTAGCTTCTCCGTGGCTTCACTTTCTCTCAACGCGTTTGCACGTAGAGGAAGGAAAGAACCACCACCCAAGGGAGAAGAAGCAGATCCACAGAGTCCTGCAGCCACCGCCTCTTCTCACCCTAGAGAGAGAAGAGAATCGCTAGAGAGAGAAACTCTTCGCAAAAAGACAATGATTAACTCAGCTAATAAAAAAAAACTCAGCTAATAAAAAAAAAACTCCTTACATCGGTGATGGATTTCGGAACCGGCCAGGTTTTCATTGCATCCACTTTCAATTGATCAACGGAAATTTCATCTTTCGAAACCACATATCCAAGGAATATAATGCTGGAAGAGAAGAACTCACACTTCTCCATTTTGGCATAAAGCTTCTATTCTCTCAATGCTTTAAAGACCTGTTTCAAATGAGAAATATGCTCCTCCTCACTTTTTTTTTGGTAAGTAAATGTAAGTAGATTTAGTATGAAGTTTGTACAAATTAGCTTTGTCTACACAAGCCATAGACTAAAGCCTGAGATCTCTTAGAGCAGTCTAGGAGAATGCACCCCACCTCAGAAAGGCGGAATAGTCTCACTCCACCAAACTCGTCTCCGAGAGTAGTTAAACAGAAATCATGACTACACATATTGTAGACTATGACGCTACCATAGGCAACAAGAGTAAAATGTAATAACCAACTATTCCTGGACAACCGGTGAATATATCACAATTTTAAAGCAAAAAAAATCAGACAATACAAAGGAAGCATTAAAGAAATGTAAAATTGAATCTGAGGAAGATCTCTTTTTCTCGACTTGTTAAATGCCTTATTTCCAAATCCTGCTCCATGCATGATCGTGAATCACTAAGTATCTCAAGCAGAAGATGAGCATTGTGTGTGTTGTGACCCTCAAAAATTCTGCTACACCTCTCCTTCCAAATCCACCAAATAGTACATCGAAGATAAGCTTTGCCGGTTGTGTAAGAAGCCCTTTTCTTGAGAAGTTTTTTGTAGAGTTGTTTCTAGTTCCCGATGCAAGTTTGGCCTTGGTAGCCTATGGATTTCAAACCTCTTTGAATCTCCTCCCATATCTAATTAGTGTAGTCGCAAGCAAAATAAAGATGATCAATATCTTCTTCTGTTGCATACAAAGAGAGCATCGGTTAACAATATATATACCTTTTAAGCTTCATATTATCCATTGTGGGTAGTTTTAAGAAGAAGGGTCCCGCCATGTGCATAAGGAATGTCTCTGTGAGCCCGGTCTATCCCATCTCCAACTGCTCGGGATCCACTTGTTATTTCTTTGTCTGATTTGATTCCATGCAGATTTAGCACTAAACTTTCCATTATCATGAAGCCAATTAAGCATATCTGAAGAGTTGTTCTTGATTGGAAGAGCTGTAATAGTTGGCCAAAGTGATAGCATATCAGGAGAAATAGGATTAGGAAGACACCAGGTGCCATTAGCAATAAACTCCGAAACCTTCCAATCGTTAGGGGCCCCAAGATCTCTTCGTACTCTTTTTTTTGGTAAGTAAATGTAAGTAGATTTAGTATAAAGTTTGTACAAATTAGCTTTGTCTACACAAGCCATAGACTAAAGCCTGAGATCTCTTAGAGCAGTCTAGGAGAATGCACCCCACCTCAGAACGGTGGAATAGTCTCACTCCACCAGACTGCCTCTCGAGAGTAGTTAAGCAGAAATCATGACTACACATATTGTAGACTATGATGCTACCATAGGCAACAAGAGTAGAATGTAATAACCAAGCATTAAAGAATTGTAAAATTGAATCGAGGAAGCTCTTTTTCTCGACTTGTTAAATGCCTCATTTCCAAATCCTGCTCCATGCATGATCGTGAATCACTAAGTATCTCAAGCAGAAGATGAGCATTGTGTGTGTTGTGACCCTCAAAAATTCTGCTACACCTCTCCTTCCAAATCCACCAAATAGTACATCTGAAGATAAGCTTTGCCAGTTGTGTAAGAAGCCCTTTTCTTGAGAAGTTTTCTTTGTAGTTTGTTCTAATTCTGATGCAAGTTTGGCCTTGGTAGCCTATGGATTTCAAACCTCTTCAGAATCTCCTCCCATATCCAATTAGTGTAGTCGCAAGCAAAATAAAGATGATCAATATCTTCTTCCTGTTGCATACAAAGAGAGCATCGGTTAACAATATATATACCTTTTCGCTTCATATTATCCATAGTTGGTAGTTTGGCAAGAAGGGCCTGCCATGTGCATAAGGAATGTCTCTGTGAGCCGGTCTATCCACGCCCAAGCGCTTGGGATCCACTTGTTGTCTCTTTTATCGATTTGATTCCATGCAGATGTAGCACTAAATTTTCCATTGTCATGAAGCCAATTAAGCATATCTGAAGAGTTATTCCTGATTGGAAGAGCTGTAATAGTTGGCCAAAGTGATAGCATATCAGGAGAAATAGGATTAGGAAGACACCAGGTGCCGTTAGCAATAAACTCCGAAACCTTCCAATCGTTAGGGGCCCCAAGATCTCTTCGTACTCTTTTTTTTGGTAAGTAAATGTAAGTAGATTTAGTATAAAGTTTGTACAAATTAGCTTTGTCTACACAAGCCATAGACTAAAGCCTGAGATCTCTTAGAGCGATCTAGGAGAATGCACCCCACCTCGTAATCGGTGGAATAGTCTCACTCCACCGACTCGTCTCGAGAGTAGTTAAACAGAAATCATGACTACACATATTGTAGACTATGACGCTACCATAGGCAACAAGAGTAGAATGTAATAACCAAGCATTAAAGAATTGTAAAATTGAATCTGAGGAAGATCTCTTTTTCTCGACTTGTTAAATGCCTCATTTCCAAATCCTGCTCCTTGCATGATCGTGAATCACTAAGTATCTCAAGCAGAAGATGAGCATTGTGTGTGTTGTGACCCTCAAAAAATTTGCTACACCTCTCCTTCCAAATCCACCAAATAGTACATCGAAGATAAGCTTTGCGTTGTGTAAGAAGCCCTTTTCTTGAGAAGTTTTTTGTGTATTTGTTCTAATTCTGATGCAAGTTTGGCCTTGGTAGCCTATGGATTTCAAACCTCTTCATAATTCTCCTCCAATTTCAAATTAGTGTAGTCGCAAGCAAAATAAAGATGATCAATATCTTCTTCCTGTTGCATACAAAGAGAGCATCGGTTAACAATATATATACCTTTTCGCTTCATATTATCCATTGTGGGTAGTTTGGCAAGAAGGGCCTGCCATGTGCATAAGGAATGTCTCTGTGAGCCCGGTCTATCCCATGTCCAACTGCTCGGGATCCACTTGTTATTTCTTTGTCTGATTTGATTCCATGCAGATTTAGCACTAAACTTTCCATTGTCATGAAGCCAATTAAGCATATCTGATGAGTTATTCCTGATTGGAAGAGCTGTAATAGTTGGCCAAAGTGATAGCATATCAGGAGAAATAGGATTAGGAAGACACCAGGTGCCGTTAGCAATAAACTCAGAAACCTTCCAATCTTTAGGGGCCCCAAGATCTCTTCGTATTCGATCACCATATAATTGAAATATACTTTTTCCATTCACCCAAGGATCATACCACATATTAATTCCGGTCCCAGAAGAGATTGTGTAAGAAATGTGGTTAATTAGCCAATTTCTTGCCTTCAAAATTCCTTTCCATGCAGCAGAATGATATGTTCTTGTTGAAACTTCCCATATTGATTCTTTAGATAGGTACCTAGAAGAAACCCATTGTGACCATAAAGATTTATTTTGAAAAAGAAGATCCCATAATTTCTGTACCAAACAAGCTTTATTGCAATCTCTCGATTTGCAGATTCAAACCCCCTCATCTTTCGGTCTACAAATGCTATCCCAATTGATCATATGCATTGCCTTTCCTTCCGTACCATTCCAGAAAAAGTTCTTCAATAACCGTTCAATATCCTGAAGAAGTCCAACAGGTAGAAGAAATGCATTAGACCAATAAATAGAATAAGAAAACAGCACAGATCGGATGAGTTCAAGTCGTCCTGCTTTTGAAAGAAGTCTAGTTTTCCAAGAGGAAATTCTATTCTTTATTTTTTGCAGGATAGGCTGACAGTGAATTTTATGAATGCCAGTGGAAAAGAGTGGGAGACCCAGATAAGGAACTGGTAGACTTCCCTCGCTAACCCCTAGAGTTTGTATAATAAAGTCTTTATCTTCAATGCAAGAACCCATATAGACTTTACTTTTTGCAAGATTTAGGTGAAGGCCAGAAACCAAACCAAAATCTTTTGAGAATAGTAGCCAAATTCTTCATCAAGTAGTGTCATTGCGAAGGAAGATAATAAGATCATCTGCAAATGTTATGTGGGATATATGAATAGAACCAGTATGGGGTACCTTAATGCTACCATCAGAGACTGCCTTTTCTTATTAAACTGATAAGAATAGATACTACTGCCTTTTCTGTTGTTTTCTGAGTCTAATATCTATATAATGAGACATATTCTCATTTGTAAGGGGGTGGTTGAATGAATGACAATTCCTCTTTTGAGTTGAATTTTATCTCGATTCTTTATCCAACATCGTTGGTGGTGAATCAAACAGTTCTTTATCCTTGGCCGTTCCTTTAAGCCTTGGTGGTGAACTGCCCATTTTCCCGAAATCGCTATTTAGATCTTGAAATTTTCATCCAGGAGTCACTCGCCCACCCACGCATCAAGTTGGTATCGAGCTCAAGCACTACTTTGCCTCGACTAGGCGAGGAGCTTCTTCTCTCTAGGCGATTCTCTTCTCCCTCTAGGGTGAAGAAATTTTTGAGATCTTGGTGCGCTTGGAGTGGGGGAACAGAGGAGAGGGCTTTCGCTCCTTCCTCGCTCTCTCTCTGCTGCGCACGCAGGGGAACAGAGGAGAGGCTCTTCCATGCCGACGCACGAGGCGGTGCGGCCTTTAGCGGCAGTGCGAGAAGCTGGCTTGCGCGGCGAGATGAGGCAAGTATGGTGTGCGTGGTGCAAGGGCCCATTGCTCCTCATCTCGGTTGCAAGGGGAATAGGGAGTCGGCGCCCTCGCCTCCTTCTGCCAGCGTTGATCTGATGGGGTGTTGTGGATCGGTGAGGGCGAGCACACCTCCTCTCTCTCATTACGCGGAGGAGACCGCGCGACGAAGGGCTTTTGCTCTTTAAATGCGCTTACGAGGGTTGATTGAGTCTTCCGACCACTCGGCGCGTGTAAAACGATCGAGGATCGCTGCGCAACGAGGACCGAGCCTCTGCTCCGCCCCTTTGTTACTCTTCTCGGAAGCAGAGAAGGCGACGGGCGAGTGCGGTGAAACTTGCTTGCTTTGGGAGATCAAATTTCTGCCTTCTTCTTGCATGAAGGCGGTTTTTCTGGTGGCGAGGGTGTGCGGCGGCGATTGGCGGTGGGGGCTCGATTTCTTCGCGCGGCGGACGGTTGATCGGCGTGGCGAGCGGTGAGCAGGTGACCACACTGCGGAGGGAATCTCGCTGCGCTTTTCAGCATCGGAGTCTGTTGGGCGGCGGCGCGGCCCTGAGCGAAGAGAGAAGGCGCGATCGTGCTCTCCTGCTTCCTCTCTTGCCCTTCGCCAGCGGAGGTGGCGGGCAGCAGCCCCTGTTACGCCCTCCTCTTGTTGGGGCAGCAATGGTGGTGACGGTGGCAGCGAGGTTGATCGAAGATGAGGCTTCCTTCTCAAGTTGCTTCTTCTTCCTGACGAGATGGTTCTTTGATGCGCAGCATAGAGGTAGGTTGCACTCTAGATCGCGACCTCCTACTCTCATTTCTCGAGATCCTCGACCTTGGACAAGCCTCTTCAAGGCCCCGGTTGGAAGCTCGGATCTTAGCTTGGATTTCTTTGCTCCGAAACCCAGTGATCGAAGAAGATTGCTTTGTGTATGAGGCTGATTGATTCGAAGAAGCTGATTAAGACATGGTCCATGGCGCTTGTTGGTTATGTGGTCGGTTTAAAGACATCATATTTTCCGTTATCCTCATTTATCAAGACTCGATGGGGAACATCGGCATTTGATCTGCATATGCTAGAGAATGGTTTTTTTGTATGCAAACTCTATTCTGAAGAGGATTTGCAACGAATCCTTGAAGGGTTTTGGACTATTCGCGGCCATCAGATGATTCTACGATGTTGGTCTCGATGTCCGTTTGGAGTTAGGCAGTCTGATCTATTCCTTTATGGGTATCCTTTCATGGTCTTCCCTTGCATCTTTGGAGTTGACGTTTTATTGCTAAGTTATGCAGCACCTTGGGACAACCATTGTATATTGACAAAGCAACAGCAGCACAGACGAGATTGGCTTTTGCACAAGCATGTGTAATGGTTTCTTCGATGATGATCTTCCAAATGAGGTTTTTATCGTGATCTTGATGGGACCACCCGTAAGGTGCATGTTTCATATTCTTGGAAACCACAGCGTTGTAAGATTTGTAACTCTTTTGGTCATGCACATGGAGCTTGTCAGCAAACTCAGAAACCAATTACTCGGGTTTATCGCCAACGCCATCATCTCAAAGACGGGTTGATAGCACTATTATGACTACTAACGAGCAAGGCGGGGCTCCTTCAGTGGCAGTAGTACCGGTGAAGACGAGCGAGCATTCTGACTCGCTTGGGCAGCATCACAATCAGAAAGATAAATCAGGAACTTTACCTCTTCCTAATATATCAGAGTCTTTCACAACAACAGCTTCCCAGGTTACTCACACACAGGAGAAAGAGAAACCTTCATCTCTTCCTATATTGTCAACAGGGATCCCACGTTCCACTCATCGTGTTCTCCAGGATATTGTGTCTCAATCACATGCCCCTGCACACCTTACCAACCAGGAGATTCTGGATCCAACTAACCAAGACGCTCAAGGTGCTTTCAAATTTAAACATTTACAAGCTGTGGATGAAGTAGAAAAAAATAAGAATAAAGGCTTGAAAGGTAAGGATATGGTGCGGGAGGACAATGTGAAATCTAAGGATAAGAAAAAGGAGGTACTTCCTAAGATCCCTTCTACTTAGGAAGAATTATTTTCCTTTCCTTCTATTTTATTTCTGATGAAGATAATATGTTGGAATGTTCGTGGACTTAATAAACCTGAAAAATGTCGGGAGCTCAATAGAATAATCAAGTTTGCTGCTTGTGATATTGTTATACTTGTGGAAACAAAAATTAAACCATCTCGGGTTCGTGTTCAAAGGAATTTAATATGGCCGGAGGCAGAACTTCTTACCAATGACTCTAGTGACACTTATGGTAGAATATGGATTTTATGGCATCCCAATTCTGTTAGTGCATGGTTTATTTCTGCTATTGCACAATTCATCCATCTTAAGGTAGAGGACAAAAAGAATGGCTGTCATTTTCATATTACTGGTATATATACTTCGAACAGTATGCATGAAAGAAATGCTCTATGGACTGATCTAACTATCATTGCAAATGGTTATCTTACAGTACCTTGGATTGTTCTTGGTGACTTTAATACTGTTAGGTACACAAATGAAAAAGTGGGGGGCAAACCACTTTCAGAAAGCCAGCTTCAAAATTTTAACGATTACATAGATACTGCTACATTGATCGATATGAAATCTTAGGGGATTGGTTTTCATGGAGTAATCAAGGTGCTGCCCACAGGAAAATAATGGCTCGACTTGACAAGTGTCTGATTAATCATGCATGGCTAGCAGTTTATCCTGATTCACTTCTGGAGTATGATGTTCAGTTATTCTTCGATCACTCTTCAATGTATATACACACGGACAAAGCAACGCCCAAAGGCAAGAAACCATTTAGATTCTTTAACATGTGGAGTACTCATCCTCGGTTCCTTGAGATTATCGATCACTTGGAATATTCTGTGCATGGTTCCCCCTCCGTACATTTTATGTCGAAGCTAAAAGCACTGTAAAGCGACACTTAAGAAAGTGGAATACAAACATCTTTGGCAATATTAACACCCGAGTTAAATTAAGCAAAAAGGAGCTAATGGCAGTGCAACAAGAGCTGCAACTCCAACCCTTTGATGAGAATCTTATTTGTAAAGAGGCAGAAGCCAAGCATCAGTTCATGCAAGCCTTAAAGCAGGTGGAAAGTTTTGCAAAACAGAAATCTCGACAGCATTGGCTTACTCTAGGGGATTCCAACACTAAGTTTTTCTATGCTGCCATTGCTATTAGAAGGGCCATTAACTGCATCAAGAAATGTAAAGATAATGACGATAATCTTATTACGAACTTGGATGAGGTTAAAGCACACACTGAACAATTTTTTTATTCTCTACTCAATAAAGAGGAGCAACCTAATAATATTCAGGTGGAGCCTACTAGAAAGCTTGATTCGGATGCCATCGCAATTCTCAATGCACCAATTACAGATGAAGAAATTGTAAGAGTAGTCTTTAAGTCACCGAAGCATAAAAGCCCTGGTCCAGATGGATTTCCAGCTGAATTTTATCAAATTGCATGGCCTATCATTGGTGATGACGTGATTAAAGCTTGTCAGCATTTTTTCTCTTCAGGACATATTCTTAAAGAGATAAATTGCACTTTTATTTCTTTAGTTCCGAAGAATACAGGGGCTGATTCACTAGAGCATTACAGGCCGATTTCATTATGTAACTTTACTTACAAGATCATATCCAAGTTACTTGCAGATCGAATGCGACATATTATACACAAGATCATTAGTCCGACTCAGGTTGCTTTTATTAAAGGACGAAGTATACATCACAATGTTCTTCTTGCTAATGACTTGGTCAAGGATTTGCATTCCAAATCAAGAGGACAAAAATCTGTTTTAAGGTGACTTAAGAAAAGCATTTGATTGATTAATCGACACTTCATCTACAGGATGCTCGCAGATATGAACTTCCTCAACAATGGGTTAATTGGATTCAATGCTGTTTGGAAACTCTAAAATTTTTGATTCTCTTTAATGGTTCCCCTATTGGTTTTTTTGGAAGCACGAATGACATTCAACAAGGAGATCCACTTTCTCCGTATCTTTTCACAATTATAATGGAAGGACTCAGTTGTATGTTGGAGGAGGCAGTCATTGCTGGCAGTATCAAGGTACCCCATGCTGGTTCTCTTCATATATCTCATATAACATTTGCAGATGATCTTATTATATTTCTTCGCAATGACTCTACTTCAGTGAGAAATTTGGCTACTATTCTGAAAGATTTTGGTTTGGTTTCGGCCTTCACTCAATCATGCAAAAAGTAAAGTCTATATGGGTCCTTGCATTGAGATAAAGACTTTATTTTGCAAACGTTGGGGTTAGCGAAGGAAGTATGCGGTTCCTTATTTGGGTCTCCCACTCATATCCACTTTGGAATCCATAAAACCCATCACACCTATCCTGCGCAGAAAATAAAGAGTAGAATTTCCTCTTGGAAAACTAGACTTCTTTCTAAAGCGAGGCGACTTGAACTCATCCGATCGGTGTTGTTCTCTTACTCTATTTATTGGTCTAATGCATTTCTTTTGCCTGTTAGACTTCTTCAGGATATTGAAAGACTATTTAAGAACTTCTTCTGGAATGGTACGGATGGTAAGGCAATGCATATGGTAAATTGGGATAACATCTGCAGACCGAAAGATGAGGGGGGACTGAATTTACGAAATCTAAGAGATTGGAATAAAGCTTGTTTGGTACAGAAATTATGGGATCTTATGCAAAACAAATCCTTATGGTCACAATGGGTTTCTGCTAGGTACCTATCAAAGGAATCAACTGGGAAGTTTCGAGAAAAAACATATCATTCTCGCTTTGCTTGGAAAGGAATTTTGAAGGCAAGAAATTGGCTGTCCAAACATATTTCTTATACAATCTCTTCTGGAATGAGAATTAATATGTGGTATGATCCTTGGGTGAAGGGGAAGAGTATATTTCAATTATATGGCGATAGAGTACGAAGAGATCTTGGGGCCTCTAAAGATTGGACGGTTTCTGAATTCATTGTTAACGGCACTTGGTATCTTCCTAGTCCTATTTCTCCTGATATGATATCACTTTGGCCGACTATTACAACTCTTCCAATCAAGAACAACTCCTCAGATATGCTTAATTGGCTTCATGACAATGGAAAATTTAGTGCTATATCTGCATGGAATCAAATCAGACAAAGAAGCAACAAGTGGATCCCAAGCAGTTGGACATGGGATAGACAGGGCTCACAGAAACATTCCTTATGCACATGGCAGGCCCTTCTTGCCAAACTACCCACTTGGATAATATGAAGCTTAAAAGATATATATATTGTTAACCGATGCTCTCTTTGTATGCAACAGGAAGAAGATATTGATCATCTTTATTTTGCTTGTGACTACACTAATTGGATATGGATGGAGATTCTGAAGAGATTTGAACTCCATAGGCTACCAAGGCAAAACTTGCATCAGGAACTAGAACAATTGCAAAGAAAGCTTCTCAAGAAAAGGGCTTCTAACACAACTAGCAAAAAATTACTTTCGGATGTGCTATTTGGTGGATTTGGAGGGAGAGGTGTAGCAGAATCTTTGAGAGCCACAACACACACAATACTCACCTATTACTCAAGATACTCAGCGACTCAAGATCATGTATGGAGCAGGATTTGGAATTGAAGCATTTAACAAGTAGCGAAAAAGATATCTTTATCAGATTCAATTTTGTTATTCGTTAATGCTTTCTAGATTGAGATTGTTGTATTGTGTGTTTCTATGTTTCCACAATGTGATGTATTCACAGGTCGTTTAGGAATTACATTTTGCTATTTATTGAATATCGTAAGGCGTCATAGTCTACAACATGTGTAGTCATGGCTACTTTTTTGCTTATGTTCTCTTTGAGATGAGTCTGGTGGAATGAGTCCATTCCACCTTTCTGAGGTAGGGTGCATTCTCTTAGACTGCTCTAAGAGATCTTAGGCTATAGTCTACGGCTTATGTAGACAAAGCTACTTTATGCAAACTTCATACTAATACAATTACATTTACTTACAAAAAAAAAGAGACTGCCTTTTCTAACATACAGTTGAGTCCTTCCATGACAATTGTAAAAAGATATGGAGAAAGTGGATCTCCTTGTCGGATGCCATTCGTACTCCCAAAGAAGCCAACAGGGGAATCATTGAACAAAACTGAAAATTTTGGAGTTTCAAGCAAAAGATCAATCCAATTAACCCATTGTTGAGGAAGTTCAAATCGAAGAGTATCTTGTAGAGAAACTGTCTATTAATCGAATCAAATGCTTTTAAGTAAGTCAGCTTTAAAACATATTTTCGTCCCTCTTGATTTGGAGTGCAAATCTTTGACCAAGTCGTTAGCAAGAAGAATATTGTGATGTATACTTCTTCCTTTAATGAAAGCAGCCTGAGTATGACTAATGATCTTATGCATAATCATTTGCATTCGATCTGCAAGCAACTTGGAGATGATCTTGTAAATAAAGTTGCATAAAGAAATGGGCTGTAGTGCTCTAGTGAATCAGCCCCTGCATTCTTAGGAACCAAAGAAATAAAAGTACAATTTATCGCTTTAAGAATATGACACAAGAGAAAAATCTTGACAAGCTTTAATCACATCATTTCCAATGATCGGCCATGCAATTTGGTAAAATTCATTTGGAAATCCATCTGGACCAGGGCTCTTGTGCTTTGGTGACTTGAATGCAACTCGCATAACTTCTTCATCATGTAATTGGTGCATTAAGAATCGTGATGTCATCTCGAATCAAGCTTCCTAGTAGGCTCCACAAGAACATTATTAGGCTGCTCTGTTTGATTGAGTAAAGAATAAAAAAATTGTTCGGTGTGTGCTTTAACTTCATCCAAATTCTCAATAAGTGTACCATCTTGGTCTTTACATTTTCTCGATACAATTAATGACTTCTTCTAGTAGCAATGGTGTATAGAAAAACTTCGTATTGGAATCCCCTAAAGTAAGCCAATGCTGTCGAGACTTCTGTTTTGCAAAACTTTCTTCCTGCTTTAGGGCCTGCATGAATTGAGATCTAGCTTCTGCCTCTTTGCAAATAAGATTCTCGTCAAAGGGCTGAAGATGTAGCTCATGGAAGCATTTAACAAGCAGCGAAAAAGATATCTTTATCAGATTCAATTTTCTTATTCGTTAATGCTTTCTAGATTGAGATTGTTGTATTGTGTGTTTCTATGTTTCCACAATGTGATGTATTCACAGATCGTTTAGGAATTGCATTTTGCTATTTATTGAATATCGTAAGGCGTCATAATCTACAACATGTGTAGTCATGGCTACTTTTTTGCTTATGTTCTCTTGGAGATGAGTCTGGTGGAATGAGTCCATTCCACCTTTCTGAGGTGGGGTGCATTCTCCTAGATTGCTCTAAGAGATCTCAGGCTATAGTCTACGGCTTGTGTAGACATAGCTACTTTGTGCAAACTTCATACTAATACAATTACATTTACTTACCAAAAAAAAAAAAAAGATGTAGCTCATGTTGCGCCGCCATTAGTTTCTTTTTGATTAACTGAACTCGGGTGATAATATTGCCAAAAGTGTTTGTATTCCACTCCTTTAGTGCTGCTTTACATGCTTTAAGCTTTTGGCATAAAATGTAAGGAGGTGATCCATACGCATTAACATTCCAAGCAGATCTGATAACCTCAAGAAACTGAGGATGGGTACTCCACATGTTAAAGAATCTAAATGGTTTCTTGCCTTTGGGTATTACTTTGTCGGCATGTATATGCATTAAAGAGTGATCAGAGAACAATTGAGATCCATACTCCAGAAGTGAATCAGGGTAAACTGTTAACCATTCACGATTAATCAGACACCTATCAAGTCGAGCCATTATTTTCTTGTGGGCAGTACCTTGATTACACCATGAGAGCCAATCACCTACAGATTTCATATCAATCAATGCAGCAATATCTATATAATCATTAAAACCTTGAAGCTTGCTCTCTGAAAGTGGTTTACCCCCCACTTTTTCATGTGTGTACCGAACAGTATTGAAGTCACCAAGAACAATCCAAGGCACTGTAAGACAACCATTTGCAATGTTAATCAGATCATTCCATAGAACATTTCTTTCATGCATACTGTTAGAAGCATATACACCAGTAATATGGAATTGACAACTATTCCTTTTATCCTCGGCTTTAAGGTGGATGAATTGTTCTGTAGCAGAAATAAAGCAAGCACTAATAGAGTTCGGATGCCATAGTACCCATATTCTACCATAAGTGTCACAAGTATCGTTGGTAAAAAGTTCTACCTCTGGCCATATTAAATCTTTTTTTTTTGTAAGTAAATGTAAGTAGATTTTCCATATTAAATCTTTTTGAACACAAACCCGAGATGGTTTAATTTTTTGTTTCCATAAGAATAATAATATCACAAGCATCAGATTTGATTGTTCTATTAAGCTCTCGACATTTCTCAAATTTATTCAACCCACGAACATTCCAACAAAGTATCTTCATCAGAATCAAAACAGATTGGAAAGGAAATAAATGACTCTTCCTAGGTAGACGGAAGTATGTGCAACTTACCAGTTCCATCCTTATTCTTATCCTTGGGTTTTGCAATGTCCTCCCGCATAATATCCTTACCTTTTAAAGCTTTATTTCTATTTTTATCCACTTCATCCACAGCTTGCAAATGCTTAAACTTTGAAATACCCAAAATATCTAGGTTGGCAGTGTTTGTTGAAGGTTGTTGAGGCTGAATATCTTGACTGGCGAAGTTTGTTGGGATTACAATATCCTGGTTAGCACGATGAGGCTGAATATCTTGACTGGCGAATACATTATCCTGGTTAGCACGATGAGTGGGACATGGAATCCCCGTTGTAGCAACTCCTGTCGGTGTAGGAAGAGATGAAGCCTGGGAAATTGTTGTTGTGGAAGGGGCTATAATAGGAAGAATTAAAGTTCCTGATGTATCCTTTTGTCCGTGTTGTTGCCCAAGCGAGTAAGAATGCTCTTTCATCATCGTCGGTGCTACTGCTTCGGGAGATGCACTTTGTTCATCAGTTGTCATAGCAGCATCAACTTGAGTTGCTTGACGTATCTACTTACTTTTACTTACCAAAAAAAAAAAGAGTTGCTTGACGTTGTCGGTAAACCTGAGTGATCGTTCTTTGCGTTTGCTGACAAGCTCCATGTGTATGACCGAAAGAGTGACAAATTTTACACCACTGTGGCTTCCAGGAATATGAAACATGCACCTTACGAGTGGTCCCCTCAAGATCCCTATAATAAACCTCATCCGGGAGATCGCCATCGGAAGAAACCATAACACATGCACGTGCAAAAGCCAATCTCGTCTGCGCTGCTGTTGCCTTATCAATATACAATGGATTTGTCCCAAGGTATCTTTGCATAACTTAGCAATAAAACGTCGACTCCAAAGATGCAGGGGAAGACCATGAAAGGAAACCCATAATGGAATAGACTGGAGGCTGTCTAACTCCAAACGGACATCAGGGGACCAGCGTCGTAGTATCATCGGATGACCACGAATGGTCCAAAACCCTTCTAGAATCCGTTGCAGATCCTCTTCGGAATAGAGTTTGCATACAAAAAAACCGTTCTCTAGCATATGCAGATCAAATGCTGATGTTCCCCATCGAGTCTTAATGAACGAGGATAACGGGAAATAGGATGTCTTTAGACCGACCACATAACCAACCAGCGCCATGGACCATGTCTTAACCAGCTCTTCAAAATCAGCAGTCTCATACTCAGCAATCTTATGATCATCCTGGGTTTCTGGAGCAATGAAGTCCAAACTAAGATTTGAACTTCCAACCGGAGCCTTGAAGAGGCTTGTCCAAGGTCGAGGATCTCTAGAAATGAGAATAGGAGGTCGTGATCTAGAGCGCGACCTTCCTCTATGCTGCGGCATCAAAGGACCATCTCGTCGGGAAGAAGAAGCAACTTGAGCAGGAAGCCTCTTCGGATCGACCCTACGCCATCGTCAACAACCATTCTCGAGTTGCTTGTTGCTCAACTCAAGAGGAAATGTTCAAAGGGCAGGAGGGAGAGGCGATGGGCAAATCGCCAAAGCTGACCACAAGTGGGCGCTTGCCCGGCAGCCGCCGCCTGGCCTCACCTAACCGCCTTTCAGATTGTCCGCGCCTCATGCGTGCAGCGAGGAGAAAGGCAGACCTCTCATTATTCTTCGCAGAAGCAGAGAGAGTAGCCGCAGCCCCAAGCGGCTGCGAAGCTTATCTGCAAGCCTGCTGCCGCCGCACCTCCCTCACCTTCGTGGCGCAGCCCACCGCCTCCTAGGGAAACAGCGAAGAAACCGTCGCCCCTTCCGAAGCGGCAGCGCATGGCGCAGGGGAGAAAATGCCAAGGCCAGCCGCCGCCTCATGCCCTAAAGCAGAAGGGGGCGATGTAGGGGACCAGCGTAGCCCCCGATCTGACCGAGGTGAGGATGCCTCCTCCTTGTGCGCAGATCTGCAGGGAACCCTGCTCACCGTGCGTGCAAAACAGGGAAGAACCACCGCTGTCTGCTCGTGAACCTAGCGCTGGCAGCAGGCTCCGATGGGCCCTTGCAGCCACGCACAGCAGCCTTGTCCGGCCACCGCAGCCTCGCCCGGCCACCGCAGCCACGTCCACAAACCTCTGCACCATCGCCAAAGGCCGCACCGCCCTCGTGCGTGCGGAAGAGCCTCTCCTCTGTTCCCCTGCGTGCGGCAGCAGAGAGAGGCGAGGAAGGGAGCGAAAGCCCTCTCCTCTGCGCACCAAGATCTCTCAGCCTCTTCTCACCCTAGAGAGAGAAGAGATTCGCCAAAGAGAGAAGCTCTGCTTCCTTTTTGTTTTGCACCAAGATCTATCCTCCTCCTCACTTTGACTATAAACAAGGATATCGTCAAAGTATACTGATGCGTGCGTGGGCGAGTGACTCCGAACAGAAAATTTCAGGGCTGCGCGATTTCGGGAAAATGGGCAGTTCACCACCAAAAATAAAATAGAACGATCTTCTTCCAAGGTATAAAGGCCACGCCACCAACCAAGGATAAGGATCGGGATCTACAAAGTTCACCACCGAGGCCTAAAGATTTCACCAGCCAAGGATAAAGGACTTCGGGATAGTAGAAGCTCACCACCAAGGCCTAAAGATATCACCAGCCAAGGATAAAGGGCTTTTGGCTCACCACCAAGGAGGAATCCACGCTCCAAGGATAAAGAGACCGCAAGGAGTTATCCACTCTCCGAAGATATTCACTCACGTAGAGGAAGTCTCACCAATTTTCATTCATTCAACCACCCTTACAAATGAGAATATGTCTCATTATATAGACATTAGACTCAGAAAACAAACAATGGAACTACCCAAACAAACAAAACTGAAATAACGGAACTACCCAAACAAACAATGGAAACTACCCAAACAAACAAGATTGAAATAACAGAACTACCCAAACAAACTCCAGGATTGAGGAAGTTACGCCCATGACTCAGCAATGCCAATCAGCAACGAACAAACTCCAGGATTGAGGAAGTTACGCCCATGACTCAAGGATTGATCAGTAGTCTCGGATGCTCCCGCATCATTCTCCCCGGGTTGTTTGAGATTTGTCCTCAAATCTGACAAGTCATCATCGTCCAAGTAAGGAGAAAGATCACCTACATTAAAAGTTGCCGAAACTCCAAACTCTCCAGGAAGGTCAATCTTGTAAGCATTGTCGCCAATTCGCTTGATAACTTTAAACGGACCATCAGCTTTCGGCATGAGCTTGTTCTTGCGTCGAGATGGAAATCTCTCCTTCCTTAAGTGAAGCCACACAAGATCACCCTTTTGAAATTGGGCCTTCTTTAAAAACTGATTTGCTTTCTTCTGGTAAGACTCATTGGCCTTCTCAATCTTTGATCGAATTTGCTCATGAAGCTTCTTCATCGACTCAGCTCTATAAAGTTTTTGCTTGATTACCTCAAAAGCATTTTGAGCAGCCTTTGTCCATTCAAAAACTCCCTTCTTCATGCATTCAGTTATAGGAGCCATGATGGTACTGAAATTTTTAACAAACCATCGATAGAAAGAAACAAGTCTATGAAAACTTCTTACATCAGAAATGGACTTCGGAACCGGCCAAGTCTTCATAGCTTCCACCTTAGATTGATCTACGGAAATTCCACCTTTGGAAATTACATAACCAAGAAACACAATGGTTGGAGAGAAGAACTCGCATTTCTCCATTTTGGCATAGAGTTTCTGTTCTCTCAAGACTTTAAAGACCTATTCTAAATGAGAGATATGCTCCTCCTCGTTCCTGCTATAAACAAGAATATCGTCGAAATAAAAAATGATAAATCGACCAATAAACGAACGAAGAATCTCGTTCATAAGTCTCATGAAGGTACTTGGAGCATTCGATAACCCGAATGGCATTACCAACCACTCATAAAGGCCTCCCTTAGTTTTGAAAGCCGTCTTCCATTCATCACCTTCTCGCATTTTGATTTGATGATAACCACTCCGCAAATCTATCTTTGAGAAGACAGTAGAACCATACAATTCATCAAGCATATCATCAAGTCTAGGTATAGGGTACCTATACTTAATGGTGATGTTGTTGATGGCTCGGCTATCAATGCACATTCTGAATGAACCATCTTTCTTAGGCACGAGTAGAGCCGGAACAGAACATGGACTCATGCTTTCTCGAACATATCCTCTGTCGATAAGTTCATCGACTTGTCTTTGCAATTCCTTTGTTTCCTCCGGATTGCATCGATAAGCTGGTTTGTTCGGTAGAGGAGCGCCGGGAATCAAATCAATTTGATGCTCAATACCTCTTATGGGAGGTAATCCAGGTGGCAAATCCTCCGGGAACACATCTGCAAAATCTTTCCATAAGTGATGCATCTTTGGATGAATGGGTTGCCCCATCTTACTCTTTTTCTCTACTATAAGCAAAGCAAATATATTCTTTTGTTTGCTAATGGCTCTCTCAACCCGTGTTTCATTTAAGAACAAAATTTCCTTAACAGTGTTTCCCTTCCCAGGTTGATTTCGATGTATCAATGAAGGATTCAAGGGCAAAAGGGTGATGCATTTTTGTTCTTTTCGAAAAGAGTATGTGTTCTTACGGTCATCATGCACAGCATTCATATCATATTGCCAAGGTCTTCCCAATAACAAGTGACATGCATCCATGGGAATCACATCACACAGAGCTTGATCTCGATAGTTTATCCCAATCGAAAATGATATAAGAGCTCGTTTGGTTACCTTAAGATCATTTCCTTGATTGAGCCATTGGAGCTTGTACGATTGAGGATGTTTCATTGTTGGAAGCTTCAATTTGTCAACAAGGTTTGTCGAAGCAACGTTGGTACAACTCCCACCATCGATAATCACTGAACATACCTTCCCGTTAATAGTGCAACGGGTGTGAAAGATGTTCTCCCTTTGCTCATTATCAAGAGAAACTTCAGTATGCAGTGCTCTTCGTATGATCAACATTTCACCATCATCTGCTTTCTCCACAACTTCTTCTTCTTTTTCAGATTCAGAACCATTTTGGTCTGGATTGCTTTCAGCCTCTTGAAGTGCTGAATTGATCTCCTCAATTTCTTGAAGAGTCATAACTCGCCGATTCGGACAATTTGCTTGAAAATGCCCAAAACCATGGCACTTAAAGCATTTCCTTGTATCGCCTTCAAGTTTCTTCCGGAATTCTTTGGAAGGCTTTGCACTCTTCTCCTCTCCTTTGTACTTGGTTGACGTGCTCTCGATCTTGCTTGAGGAAGCATCCTTAAAATAGGATGTCACCTTGGTTGAGGTTCTGGAGGAAAACCTCTTGCCTTTCAGTTGCTTCTCAACTTTTATGGCTAGCTTACAAATATCTTCAAAGGACCAATACGGTTGAAGTTCAACCACATCAGCAATTTCTCTATTCATGCCGCCAAGGAAACGAGCGACGGTTTGCTCTGGAACTTCTGGAACGTCACATCTCATTTTGAGTTGTTCAAACTCATGGATGTATTCTTCAACACTCATCCCTTGTTGTCTTAGGGAATTCAGTTTTAGGAAAAGATCTTGCTTATAGTTATCGGGTAAGAACCTCTTCTTCATCAACTTCTTGAGTTTTTCCCAAGACTTGATTTTGCCTTTTCCTTCTCTTGCTCGTTGATGCTTTAGATTCTCCCACCATAGAGAAGCATACTTTGTCAACTTTATGGCAGCAACCTTGCACCTCTTCTTATCCGAGTAGGTCTTGAAGTCAAAAATCCGTTCGATTGTGTGTAGCCAATCCACAAAGTCATCAGGATTGAGATTACCTTCAAATTCAGGAACGTCCTCTTTGATGTCTCAATTATTTTCCTTATGCCTCCCTCTTCGTCTTTGGATATGAGAATCAGAATCACTAGAGTTACCCCCAGTGGAATTGGAATCGCCACTATAACTTTGACGAGATTCCAAATTGTCACGCCGACGTCGATCATTCGGACGCCTCTCCGGTTGGCCTTGTCTTGCCGGATCCTCTAGAAGATTGAGGACTCACTCTATTTATTGCTGAAGGTCTTGGATAGCATGATCCCGCCTTTCATTATGCGCTTGTTCCAAAGTCAAGCCTCTTGGAACCCGATCATCCATATTGAATAAGGATTGAAAAAATAGAAAAGAATCACTCAAACAAGTTCAACCTTGAGCTCTGATACCAACTTGATGCGTGCGTGGGCGAGTGACTCGAACAGAAAATTTCAGGAGGCTCGCAGCGATTTGGGAAAATGGGCAGTTCACCACCAAAAATAAAATAGAACGATCTTCTTCCAAGGTATAAAGGCCACGCCACCAACCAAGGATAAGGATTGGGATCTACGAAGTTCACCACCAAGGCCTAAAGATTTCACCAGCCAAGGATAAAGGACTTCGGGATAGTAGAAGCTCACCACCAAGGCCTAAAGATATCACCAGCCAAGGATAAAGGGCTTTTGGCTCACCACCAAGGAGGAATCCACGCCCAAGGATAAAGAGACCGCAAGGAGTTATCCACTCTCGAAGATATTCACTCACGTAGAGGAAGTCTCACCAATTTTCATTCATTCAACCACCCTTACAAATGAGAATATGTCTCATTATATAGACATTAGCCTCAGAAAACAAACAATGGAACTACCCAAACAAACAAAACTGAAATAACGGAACTACCCAAACAAATAATGGAAACTACCCAAACAAACAAGATTGAAATAACAGAACTACCCAAACAAACTCCAGGATTGAGGAAGTTACGCCCATGACTCAGCAATGCCAATCAGCAATGAACAAACTCCAGGATTGAGGAAGTTATGCCCATGACTCAAGGATTGATCAGTAGTCTCGGATGCTCCCGCATCATATACAACAACAAATCGACCAATGAAGGAACGAAGAATCTCGTTCATAAGCCTCATGAACGTACTTGGAGCATTAGAAAGTCCGAATGGCATAACCAACCAACCATTCATGCAAAATAAATCTTTATGGTCACAATGGGTTTCTTCTAGGTACCTATCTAAGGAATCAATATGGGAAGTTTCAACAAGAACATATCATTCTGCTGCTTGGAAAGGAATTTTGAAGGCAAAAGCTGGTGATCAATCACATTTCTTATGCAATCTCTTCTGGGACCAGAATTAATATGTGGTATGATCCATGGGTGAATGGGAAAAGTATATTTCAATTATATGGTGATAGAGTACGACGAGATCTGGGGGCCCTTAAAGATTGGAAGGTTTCTGAGTTCATTGTTAATGGCACATGGTGTCTTCCTAATCCTATTTCTCCTGATATGCTATCACTTTGGCCGACTATTACAGCTCTTCCAATTAGGAATAACTCATCAGATATGCTTAATTGGCTTCTTGACAATGGCAAGTTTAGTGCTACATCTGCATGGAATCAAATTAGACAAAGAAATAACAAGTGGATCCCGAGCAGTTGGACATGGGATAGACCGGGATCACAGAGACATTCCTTATGCACATGGCAGCCCCTTCTTGCCAAACTACCCACAATGGATAATATGAAGCGAAAAGGTATATATATTGTTAACCGATGCTCTCTTTGTATGCAATAGGAAGAAGATATTGATCATCTTTATTTTGCTTGCGACTACACTAATTGGATATGGGAGGAGATTCTGAAGAGATTTAAAATCCATAAGCTACCAAGGCCAAACTTGCATCGGGAACTAGACATTTTGCAAAACTTCTCAATAAAAAAGGGCTTCTTACACAACCTGGCAAAGCTTATCTTGGATGTACTATTTGGTGGATTTGGAAGGAGAGGTGTAGCAAAATTTTTGAGGTCACAACACACACAATGCTCATCTTCTGCTTGAGATACTTAGTGACTCACGATCATGCATGGAGTAGGATTTGGAAATGAGGCATTTAACAAGTAGAGAAAAAGAGATCTTCCTTAGATTCAATTTTATGCTTTAAAATTGTGATATATTCACCGATTGTCCAGGAATAATTGGTTATTACCTTCATAGCCTATGGTAGCATCATAGTCTACAATATGTGTAGTCATGATTTCTGTTTAACTACTCTCGGAGACGAGTCTAGTGGAGTGAGACCATTCCACCTTTTCTGAGGTGGGGTGCATTCTCCTAGACTGCTCTAAGAGATCTCAGGCTTTAGTCTATGGCTTGTGTAGACAAAGCTAATTTGTACAAACTTCATACTAAATCTACTTACATTTACTTACAAAAAAAAAAGTATTTGAAGTTGAATGTGATGCAAGTGGAGTTGGCATTGGAGCTGTTCTTGTTTAAGAACAAAGGCCATTGGTATATTTCAGTAAAAAGTTAACCGATTCGAAGAAGAACTACTCAACTTATGATAAGGAGTTCTACGCCATTGTGAGAGCTCTTGATCATTGGAGTCACTATTTAAGGCCTAAACAGTTTATACTTCATTCTGACCATGAGGCTTTGAAGTTTATTAGTGGCCAACGCAAGCTCAACTCAAGGCATGCCAAATGGGTAGAATTTCTTCAATCCTTTTCTTTCATTTCGAAATATAAACCTAGCCATACTAATGTTGTTGAGGATGCTTTATCAAGAAGATACTCTATGCTTGCTGTTCTTGATTCTAGAATTCTTGGTTTTCAATCTATGAAAGAACTATATTCTGAAGACCCGGAGTTCTCTACTATTATCGATAGTTGCAAATATGGAATTCAAGGTACATATTCTGTCCAAAATGATTTTCTTTTCAAGGAAATCGATTATGTGTGCCGAAGAGTTCATTTAGAGAATTGTTGATCAGAAGCACATGGTGGAGGTCATGGTCTGGTCGCCGGCATGAACAAAACTCTTGAAATCCTTCAAGAGCACTTTTATTGGCCAAAGATGAATGGAGACGTACATGCTATCATCTTGAGGTGTGCAACTTGTCAAAGAGCAAAGAGTCATTTCCACCAAGGGTGTATACTCCCCTTCGGTACCATTACTGCCTTAGGAAGATGTGAGCATGGATTTTATTGTGGCTCTTCCAAGAACTCAGAGGGGAAAAGATGCCATATGGTGGTTGTTGATCGGTTTTCTAAAATGGCCCATTTTATTCCATGCCACAAGAAGGATGATGCATCTCATGTGGTGATCTTTATTTAAAGGAGATCATTCGCCTTCATGGAGTACCAAAGACCATTGTATCGATCGTGATTCTAAATTTTTAAGTTATTTACGGAAGACCTTATGGAGAATGCTTGGAACCGGACTTCTATTCAAAGCACCACTTGTCATCCTCAAACCGATGGCCAACGGAGGTAACCAATCGCACTCTCACTACGTTACTTTGAGGAATGGTTAGTAAATCCCTAAAAGATTGGGATTTGAAGCTTGCACATCTTGAGTTCGCTTATAATCGATCGCCGAGTTATACTTTGGTCGATCACCCTTGAAAGTATGTATGGAATCAATCCGCTCACACCGATTGATTTAATTCCTATTCCATCCCATTCACAAAGTGAACTTTGATGGCAAAAGCGAGCTAAATCAATAAAAAACTCCATGAGCAGATTCGATTCGGCAAAAAAATGCGATCGAGAAGGCTAACGAGTCTTATAGGAAGAAAACTAATAAACATCGGAGGAAGACTCATTTCCAACCAGGTGATCTTGTGTGGTTATATTTAAGGAAGGCAAGATTTCCTTCTCAATGGAAGAATAAGCTTATGCCCAGAGTCGATTTGGTCCATTTGAAGTTCTCGAGAGAATTGGCGAAAATGCTTACAAGATTGATCTTCTGGAGAATATGGAGTTTCGGCAACTTTTAATGTAGGTGATCTTTCTCCTTACTTGGGCGATGATGACTTGTCGATTTGAGGACAAATCTCAAACAACTGGGAGAATGATGCGGGAGCATCCGAGACTACTAATCAATCCTTAAGTCCTGATCTGATTCCTTCGGCAAAACAAACACTATCGGTACTTATTGGATTTCCTTGGTCTCTGCTGGGTTGCATCTATATGCTGGCCTATTTGGTATGCTTGCACTGGAATGAAATCAATTTGATGTTCAATTCCTCTAATTAGTGGCAAACCATTGGGAACTTCTTCGGGAAAAATACGTGTAATCTGAACAAACTTTCTCTCTCTAAGTGAGAGCTTCTCTCTCTAGGCGATTCTCTTCTCTCTCTAGGGTGAGAAGAGGCGGTGGCTGTAGGACGTTGTGGACCAGCTTCTTCTGATGCGGGAGCATCCGAGACTACTGATCCATCCTCAAGTCTTGAGCTGATTCCTTCGGCAAAACAAACACTATCGGTACTTATTCATGCCAAAACTAACTTTGGTTACAACTTACTTCGATGGGACAAGGAATGATGATACCAATATCAAAATTCGTTGCTGATTGGCATTGCTGAGTCATGGGCGTAACTTCCTCAATCCTGGAGTTTGTTCGTTGTTGATTGGAATTGCTGAGTCATGGGCGTAACTTCCTCAATCCTGGAGTTTGTTTGTTGCTGATTGGAATTGCTGAGTCATGGGCGTAACTTCCTCAATCCTAGAGTTTGTTTGGGTAGTTCCACTATTTCAGTGTTGTTTGTTTGGGTAGTTCCCATTGTTTGTTTGGGTAGTTCCGCTATTTTAGTCTTGTTTGTTTGGGTAGTTCTGTTTTCGAGTCTATTATCTATATAATGAGACATATTCTCATTTGTAAGGGGTGGTTGAATGAATGACAATTCCTCTTGTGAGTTGAATTTTATCTCGATTCTTTATCCAACATCGTTGGTGGTGAATCAAACAGTTTTTTATCCTTGGCCGGTGGAATTTCCTTTAAGCCTTGGTGGTGAACTGCCCATTTTTCTGAAATCGCGCAGTCCTGAAAGTTTCCGTTCGGAGTCACTCGCCCACGCCGGCATCAAGTTGGTATCAGAGCTCAAGGTTTGAACTTTTCTTGAGTGATTCCTTTGTGTTGTTATCTTCTACTTACCATGGGTGACGAACAAGTTCCACGAGGCTTGACTTTGGAGCAAGCACACGACCTAAGACGAGATCGTACTATAGAGAATCTCCAAAGGCAAATGGAGCGAGTTCTCAATCTCCTAGAGAACTCGGAGAGACAAGAGCAACCAGCAAGGCGTCCCAATGATCAGCGACACCATGACGAATCAGATTCGCATCATAATTCTAATGATGATTCTGATTCCGCTGGAGGCAACTCTAGTGCTTTTGAGCACCGAGTTCGGAGAAGAAGAAAAAGATACCATGAGAATGACCGTGAGATTAAAGCAGATGCACCTGAGTTCGAGGGTAGTCTCAATCCTGACAACTTTGTTGATTGGCTCCTTGCCATTGAACGAGTTTTTGACTTCAAGTCATACTCGGATGAGAAGAGGTGCAAGGTCGCATTTGTTCGAAACTCACTAAATATGCTTCTCTATGGTGGGAGAATTTAAAGCGTCAGCGAGCTAGAGAAGGAAAAAGCCGAATCAAGTCTTGGGATAAACTCAAGAAGCTTATGAAGACAAGGTTCTTGCCCGATACCTATAAGCAAGATCTGTTTCTCAAGTTGAATTCCTTAAGACAACAAGGGATGAGTATTGAAGAATATATAATCAAACAGATTCTAGAATCAGTTTCTCTCTCTAGGCGAGAGCTTCTCTCTCTAGGCTATTCTCTTCTCTCTCTAGGGTGAGAAGAGGCTGGGCGATCTCGGTGAACAGAGGAGTAGGGGAACAGAGGAGAGGGTTTTTGCTCCCTCCTCGCTCTCTCTCTGCTGCACTTGCAGGGAAACAGAGAGGAGAAGTTCTTTTCGACTTACGAGGGTGGTGCGTCTTCGGTCGAAAAGCGAAGATGGCTGACGGTGGCCAGGCGAGGCTGCTGTGTGTGAGGGCCATCGCTCCTCCTCTCGTTGCTGGCGTTGCAAGGGGAATAGAGGAGAGGGTTGTCATCGGCGCCCTTGCCTCCCTGCTAAAGTGTTGAGCGAGGGGAGGAAGGGGCGTTTTCTTGTCATGCGAGCTTCTTCGCCCATCGCTCCTCACCACAGAGGAGGCTGCGATTGGGGCGACTGGGAGACGGTTGATCCTGCGGCTACTGTCAGGCGGCGGCTATTTTCCTTACGGGCACCCTCGCCTCCCTGCTTCATCTAGATCGGGGTGGGTGATCCTGGCGGGTGAGGGTGCTGCAGCAACGAGGCTAGAGGAAGGGTAAAGGGGCGGCGCGACTGCTCGATTGCTGTTGTCTCGCTGCTTGGTTGGGCAGCGACGGCGGCGTCTCGGGTGCGCTCCCTCCCTCTCTCTGCTGGAGCCTCTGCTCCGCCCCCTTTGTTCCTCTTCTGGAATAGAGAAGCGGTGACGGGCAGGCACAGCAGCAGCGGTGGCTGTTGGGTAGCGGCGGCGGCGTCCCTGAGAGGAGGCGGCGTCCTCTCCTCTCTCTGTCCTCTTCGGCCTTCCCTCAGATCGGGCGAGGCTGGCATTGGGCAGCCCCTGTTCTGCCCTCCTCTTGTTGGGGCAGCACGTAACTCGAGAATGGCTGATGACGATGGTAGTAGGGTTGATTCGAAGAGGAGGCTTCCTGCTCAAGTTGCTTCTTCTTCCCGACGAGATGGTTCTTTGATGATGCAGCATAGAGGAAGGTCGCACTCTAGACCGCGACCTCCTACTCTCATTTCTCGAGATCCTCGACCTTGGACAAGCCTCTTCAAGGCCCCGGTTGGAAGCTCGGATCTTAGCTTGGATTTCTTTGCTCGAAACCCAGCCGATCGGAAGATTGCAGTGTACGAGACTATTGATTCTGAAGAGCTGATTAAGACATGGTCCATGGCACTTGTTGGTTATGTGGTCGGTTTAAAGACATCATATTTTCCGTTATCCTCCTTCATCAAGACTCGATGGGGGAACATCGGCATTTGATCTGCATATGTTAGAGAATGGTTTTTTTGTATGCAAACTCTATTCTGAAGAGGATTTGCAACGCATCCTTTAAGGGTTTTGGACTATTCATGGCCATCCGATGATTCTACAACGTTGGTCTCCTGATGTCCGTTTGGAGTTAGACAGTCTACAGTCTATTCCTTTATGGGTATCCTTTCATGGTCTTCCCTTGCATCTTTGGAGTCGACGTTTTATTGCTAAGTTATGCAGCACCTTGGGACAACCATTGTATATTGACAAAGCAATAGCAGCACATACGAGATTGGCTTTTGCACAAGCATGTGTAATGGTTTCTTCTGATGATGATCTTCCAAATGAGGTTTTTTATTATGATCTTGATGGGACCACCCGTAAGGTGCATGTTTCATATTCTTGGAAACCACAGCGTTGTAAGATTTGCAACTCTTTTGGTCATGCACATGGAGCTTGTCAGCAAACTCAGAAACCAATCACTCAGGTTTATCGTCAACGCCAGTCATCTCAGCACGGGGTTGATAGCACTATTATGACTACTAACGAGCAAGGCGGGGCTCCTTCAGTGGCAGTAGTACCGGTGAAGACGAACGAGCATTCTGACTCGCTTGGGCAGCATCACAATCAGAAAGATAAATCAGGAACTTTACCTCTTCCTAATATATCAGAGTCTTTCACAACAACAGCTTCCCAGGTTACTCACACACAGGAGAAAGAGAAACCTTCATCTCTTCCTATATTGTCAACAGGGATCCCACGTTCCACTCATCGTGTTCTCCAGGATATTGTGTCTCAATCACATGCCCCTGCACACCTTACCAACTAGGACATTCTGGATCCAACTAACCAAGACGCTCAAGGTGCTTTCAAATTTAAACATTTACAAGCTGTGGATGAAGTGGAAAAAAATAAGAATAAAGGCTTGAAAGGTAAGGATATGGTGCGGGAGGACAATGTGAAATCTAAGGATAAGAAAAAGGAGGTACTTCCTAAGATCCCTTCTACTTAGGAAGAATTATTTTCCTTTCCTTCTATTTTATTTCTGATGAAGATAATATGTTGGAATGTTCGTGGACTTAATAAACCTGAAAAATGTCGAGAGCTCAATAAGTTTGCTGCTTGTGATATTGTTATACTTGTGGAAACAAAAATTAAACCATCTCGGGTTCGTGTTCAAAGGAATTTAATATGGCCGGAGGCAGAACTTCTTACCAATGACTCTAGTGACACTTATGGTAGAATATGGGTTTTATGGCATCCCAATTCTGTTAGTGCATGGTTTATTTCTGCTACTGCACAATTCATCCATCTTAAGGTAGAGGACAAAAAGAATGGTTGTCATTTTCATATTACTGGTATATATGCTTCGAACAGTATGCATGAAAGAAATGCTCTATGGACTGATCTAACTATCATTGCAAATGGTTGTCTTACAGTACCTTGGATTGTTCTTGGTGACTTTAATACTGTTAGGTACACAAATGAAAAAGTGGGGGGCAAACCACTTTCAGAAAGCCAGCTTCAGAATTTTAATGATTACATAGATACTGCTGCATTGATCGATATGAAATCTGTAGGGGATTGGTTTTCATGGAGTAATCAAGGTGCTGCCCACAGGAAAATAATGGCTCGACTTGACAGGTGTCTGATTAATCATGCATGGCTAACAGTTTATCCTGATTCACTTCTGGAGTATGATGTTCAGTTATTCTCCGATCACTCTTCAATGTATATACACGCAGACAAAGCAACGCCCAAAGGCAAGAAACCATTTAGATTCTTTAACATGTGGAGTACTCATCCTCAGTTCCTTAAGATTATCAGATCGCTTGGAATGTTCTTTGTGCATGGTTCTCCTCCGTACATTTTATGTCGAAGCTAAAAGCTTGTAAAGCAAAGACTTAAAAAGTGGAATACAAACATCTTTGGCAATATTAACACCGAGTTAAATTAAGCAAAAGGAGCTAATGGCAAGTGCAACAAGAGCTGCATCTCCAACCCTTTTGATGAGAATCTTATTTGTAAAGAGGCAGAAGCCAGGCATCAGTTCATGCAAGCCTTAAAGCAGGAGGAAAGTTTTGCAAAACAGAAATCTCGACAGCACTGGCTTACTCTAGGGGATTCCAACACTAAGTTTTTCTATGCTGCCATTGCTACTAGAAGGGCCATTAACTGCATCAAGAAATGTAAAGATAATGACGATAATCTTATTACGAATTTGGATGAGGTTAAAGCACACACTGAACAATTTTTTTATTCTCTACTCAATAAAGAGGAGCAACCTAATAATATTCAGGTGGAGCCTACTAGAAAGCTTGATTCGGATGCCATCGCGATTCTCAATGCACCAATTACAGATGAAGAAATTGTAAGAGTAGTCTTTAAGTCACCGAAGCACAAAAGCCCTGGTCCAGATGGATTTCCAGCTGAATTTTATCAAATTGCATGGCCTATCATTGGTGATGACGTGATTAAAGCTTGTCAGCATTTTTTCTCTTCAGGACATATTCTTAAAGAGATAAATTGCACTTTTATTTCTTTAGTTCCGAAGAATACAGGGGCTGATTCACTAGAGCATTACAGGCCCATTTCATTATGTAACTTTACTTACAAGATCATATCCAAGTTACTTGCAGATCGAATGCGACATATTATGCACAAGATCATTAGTCCGACTCAGGCTGCTTAAAGGACGAAGTATACATCACAATGTTCTTCTTGCTAATGACTTGGTCAAGGATTTGCATTCCAAATCAAGAGGGACAAAAATCTGTTTTAAGGCTGACTTAAGAAAAGCATTTGATTCAGTTAATCGACACTTCATCTACAGGATGCTTCGCAGTATGAACTTCCCTCAACAATGGGTTAATTGGATTCAATGCTGTTTGGAAACTCCAAAATTTTTTATTCTCTTTAATGGTTCCCCTATTGGTTTTTTTGGAAGCACGAATGGCATTCGACAAGGAGATCCACTTTCTCCGTATCTTTTCACAATTGTAATGGAAGGACTCAGTTGTATGTTGGAGGAGGCAGTCATTGCTGGCAGTATTAAGGTACCCCATGCTGGTTCTCTTCATATATCTCATATAACATTTGCAGATGATCTTATTATATTTCTTCGCAATGACTCTACTTCAGTAAGAAATTTGGCTACTATTATGAAAGATTTTGGTTTGGTTTCTGGCCTTCAGCTCAATCATGCAAAAAGTAAAGTCTATATGGGTCCTTGCATTGCAGATAAAGACTTTATTTTGCAAACGTTGGGGGTTAGCGAAGGAAGTATGCCGGTTCCTTATTTGGGTCTCCCACTCATATCCACTGGCATCCGCAAAACCCACTGTCAGCCTATCCTGCAAAAAATAAAGAGTAGAATTTCCTCTTGGAAAACTAGACTTCTTTCTAAAGCAGGGCGACTTGAACTCATCCGATCGGTGTTGTTCTCTTACTCTATTTATTGGTCTAATGCATTTCTTTTGCCTGTTGGACTTCTTCAGGATATTGAAAGACTATTTAAGAACTTCTTCTGGAATGGTACGGATGGTAAGGCAATGCATATGGTAAATTGGGATAACATCTGCAGACCGAAAGATGAGGGGGGACTGAATTTGCAAATCGAGAGATTGGAATAAAGCTTGTTTGGTACAGAAATTATGGGATCTTATGCAAAACAAATCCTTATGGTCACAATGGGTTTTCGCTAGGTACCTATCAAAGGAATCAACTGGGAAGTTCGGAAAAAACATATCATTCTCGCTTTGCTTGGAAAGGAATTTTGAAGGCAAGAAATTGGCTGTCCAAACATATTTCTTATACAATCTCTTCTGGAACGAGAATTAATATGTGGTATGATCCTTGGGTGAAGGGGAAGAGTATATTTCAATTGTATGGCGATAGAGTACGAAGAGATCTTGGGGCCTCTAAAGATTGGACGGTTTCTGAATTCATTGTTAACGACACCTGGTGTCTTCCTAGTCCTATTTCTCCTGATATGATATCACTTTGGCCGACTATTACAACTCTTCCAATCAAGAACAACTCCTCAGATATGCTTAATTGGCTTCATGACAATGGAAAATTTAGTGCTACATCTGCATGGAATCAAATCAGACAAAGAAGCAACAAGTGGATCCCAAGCAGTTGGACATGGGATAGACCGGGCTCACAGAAACATTCCTTATGCACATGGCAGGCCCTTCTTGCCAAACTACCCATACTGGATAATATGAAGTGAAAAGGTATATATATTGTTAACCGATACTCTCTTTGTATGCAACAGGAAGAAGATATTGATCATCTTTATTTTGCTTATGATCATCTTTATTTTGCTTGACTACACTAATTGGATATGGATGGAGATTCAAGAGATTTGAACTCCATAGCTACCAAGGCCAAACTTGCATCGGAACTAGAACAATTTGCAAAGAAAGCTTCTCAAGAAAAGGGCTTCTTACACAACTAGCAAAAATTACTTTCGGATGTGCTATTTGGTGGATTTGGAGGAGAGGTGTAGCGAGAATCTTTGAGAGCCACAACACACACAATACTCACCTATTGCTCGAGATACTCAAGTGACTCAAGATCATGTATGGAGCAGATTTGGAATTGAAGCATTTAACAAGTAGCAAAAAAGATATCTTTATCGATTCAATTTTGTTATTCGTTAATGCTTTCTAGATTGAGATTGCTGTATTGTGTGTTTCTATGTTTCCATAATGTGATGTATTCACAGGTCGTTTAGGAATTGCATTTTGCTATTTATTGAATATCGTAAGGCGTCATAGTCTACAACATGTGTAGTCATACTACTTTTTGCTTATGTTCTCTTGGAGATGAGTCCGTGGAATGAGTCCATTCCACCTTTCTCGAGGTGGGGTGCATTCTCCTAGACTCGCTCTAAGAGATCTCAGGCTATAGTCTACGGCTTGTGTAGACAAAGCTACTTTGTGCAAACTTCATACTAATACAATTACATTTACTTACCAAAAAAAAAAAACTTATCGACAGAGGATATGTTCGAGAAAGCATGAGTCCATGTTCTGTTCCGGCTCTACTCGTGCCTAAGAAAGATGGTTCATTCAGAATGTGCATTGATAGCTGAGCCATCAACAACATCACCATTAAGTATAGGTACCCTATACTTAGACTTGATGATATGCTTGATGAATTGTATGGTTCTACTGTCTTCTCAAAGATAGATTTGCGGAGTGGTTATCATCAAATCAAAATGCAAGAAGGTGATGAATGGAAGACGGCTTTCAAAACCAAGGGAGGCCTTTATGAGTAGTTGGTAATGCCATTCGGGTTATCGAATGCTCCAAGTACCTTCATGAGACTTATGAACGAGATTCTTCGTTCGTTTATTGGTTGATTTGTCGTTGTTTATTTCAACGATATTCTTGTTTATAGCAGGAACGAGGAGGAGCATACCTCTCATTTAAAACAGGTCTTTAATGTCTTGAGAGAACAAAAACTCTATGCCAAAATGGAGAAATGCGAGTTCTTCTCTCCAACCATTGTGTTTCTTGGTTATGTAATTTCCGAAGATGGAATTTCCGTAGATCAATCCAAGGTGGAAGCTATGAAGACTTGGCCGGTTCCGAAGTCCATTCCTGATGTAAGAAGTTTTCATGGACTTGTTTCTTTCTATCGACGGTTTGTTAAAAATTTCAGTACCATCATGGCTCCTATAACTGAATGCATGAAGAAGGGAGTTTTTGAATAGACAAAGGCTGCTCAAAATGCTTTTGAGGTAATCAAGCAAAAACTTTGTGAGTTCCCTATTCATGCCCTTCCTGATTTTGATAAAGTATTTGAAGTTGAGTGTGATGCAAGTGGAGTTGGCATTGGTGCTGTTCTTGTGCAAGCACAAAAACCTTTGGCATATTTCAGCGAGAAGCTGACTGACTCGAAGAAGAATTATTCAACTTATGATAAAAAGTTTTATGCCATTATTCGAGCGCTTGATCATTGGAGTCATTATTTAAGACCAAAGCAATTTGTCCTTCATTACGATCATGAAGCTCTCAAATTCATTAGCGCCAACATAAGCTTAATTCGAGACATGCAAAGCGGGTAGAATTTCTTCAATCATTTTCTTTTGTCTCTAAGTATAAACCTGGACACATTAATGTTGTAGCGGATGCTTTATCAAGGAGATATTCTATGCTTATTGTTTTGGACTCTAGGATTCTTGATTCAATTGATGAAAGAACTTTATTCGAAGATCTTTGAGTTCGTCAACCATCGACAATTGTAAGCGAGGAGTTCAAGGTACATATTCCTTACAAGATGGGTTTCTTTTCAAAGGAAATCGATTATGTGTGCCGAAGAGTTCTTTTCGCGAATTGCTAATTCGAGAAGCACATGGTGGTGGAATGGCTGGTCATTTTGGAGTTAACAAAACTCTTGAGGTTCTTCAAGAACATTTCTATTGGCCAAAGATGAATGGAGATGTGCATGCTATTATCTCGAGGTGTGCAACTTGTCAAAGAGCAAAAAGTCAATTCCATCAAGGGTTGTATACTCCACTTCCTGTTCCATTGCAGCCCTGGGAAGATGTTAGCATGGATTTCGTTGTGGCTCTACCGAGAACTCAAAGGGGAAAAGATACCATCATGGTGGTTGTCGATCGGTTCTCTAAAATGTCTCATTTTGTGCCATGTCACAAAACCGATGATGCATCTCATGTTGCTGACTTATACTTCAAGGAGATTATTCGTCTCCATGGAGTACCGAAAACCATTGTGTCGGATTGTGATTCCAAGTTCTTAAGCTACTTCTGGAAGACACTATGGAGAATGCTTGGTACCAAACTCTTATTCAGCACTACTTGTCATCCTCAAACCGATGGCCAAATGGAGGTAACCAATCGTACTCTTTTTTTTTTGTAAGTAAATGTAATTGTATTAGTATGAAGTTTGCACAAAGTAGCTTTGTCTACACAAGCTGTAGACTATAGCCTGAGATCTCTTAGAGCAATCTAGGAGAATGCACCCCACCTCAGAAAGGTGGAATGGACTCATTCCACCAGACTCATCTCCAAGAGAACATAAGCAAAAAAGTAGTCATGACTACACATGTTGTAGACTATGACGCCTTACGATATTCAATAAATAGCAAAATGTAATTCCTAAATGACCTGTGAATACATCACATTGTGGAAACAGAGAAACACACAATACAACAATCTCAATCTAGAAAGCATTAACGAATAACAAAATTGAATCTGATATAGATATCTTTTTCGCTACTTGTTAAATGCTTCAATTCCAAATCCTGCTCCATACATGATCTTGAGTCGTTGAGTATCTCGAGCAATAGGTGAGTATTGTGTGTGTTGTGGCTCTCAAAGATTCTGCTACACCTCTCCCTCCAAATCCACCATATAGCACATCTGAAAGTAATTTTTGCTAGTTGTGTAAGAAGCCCTTTTCTTGAGAAGCTTTTTGCAAATGTATTCTAGCTCTGATGCAAGTTTGGCCTTGGTAGCCTATGGAGTTCAAATCTCTTCAGAATCTCCATCCATATCCAATTAGTATAGTCGTAAGCAAAATAAAGATGATCAATATCTTCTTCCTGTTGCATACAAAGAGAGCATCAGTTAACAATATATATACCTTTTCACTTCATATTATCCAGTGTGGGTAGTTTGGCAAGAAGGGCCTACCATGTGCATAAGGAATGTTTCTGTGAGCAGGCGAGAGCTTCTCTCTCTAGGCGATTCTCTTCTCTCTCTAGGGTGAGAAGAGGCGGTGTGGATCTGCTTCTTCTTCCTTGGGTGGTGGTTCTTCCCTTCCTCTACGTGGTGTAGGAACTCGCTGCTTTGCACGCATGTTGTAAGATCGAACAGCGTTGGGGAAAGTGAAGCCACGGAGAAAGGCTAGGGCGAGAAGGGGCGACGATGTTGCTGGGCGGCGATTCTCCCTGGCACACGGAGATCTGCTTCTCCCTTGGGCGAGTCATTGCTCTACGGACAAGGAGGGCATCGCTTCAGGTCGCATCTGCACACACGAGTTGGGAGGCGGCGGCGCCCCTGTTTCTGCGGAGAGCAGAAAGGGGCTTTAGCTGGCAGGCGCGATCGAGGGTCTGCTCTTCTCCTCAAGTGCGCTCCATCCCTTGCCTCTCCGAGGGCGGTGCGGCCTTTGGCGGCAGTGCGAGGCTTGCATGACGTGGCTGCGGTGGCGGCGAGGCTGCGGTGGCCGGGACGAGGCTGCTTTGTTTGCGGCGTGGTCGCAAGGGCCCATCAAAGATGAGCGGTGTCTTCCTTGTTTCACACGGTGAGCAGGGTTCCTTGCAGGATCTGCGCGAAGGAACAAAGGACCGAGGAGGCTCTCACCTCGGTGAGATCGGGGCTGCGCTGTCCCTTGCACGCCCTCTTCGCTTTAGGGCGTGAGGCGGCGCTCTATGGCGGTGTTTCTCCCTGCATCGTCGTGCCCGGCCGGGAAGGGGCGACGGTTTCTTCCGATTCCCTAGGAGGCGTGTGGGCTGCGCCGCGAAGGTGAGGGAAGTGCGGCGCGGCGTGAGCTTGCGAGGCCTGCAGCTGCTTCGTTGGGGCTACGGCTATTCTCTCTCTGCTGCGAAGAAGAAAGTGGAGGCTGCCTTCTCCCCTGCCGCACGCACGAGGTGCGGCGATCTGAGCAATACCGGTGGTGAGGCCAGGCACATGCTTCGGGCAGCGCCACTTGTATTTGCACTGTCCTCTCCCTCCTGCCCTTTGAACATTTCCTCTTGAGTTGGAGCGGCGCAACTCGAGAATGGTTGTTGACGATGGCAGGTGGTCGATCCGAAGAGGCTTCTGCTCAAAGTTGCTTCTTCTTCCCGACGAGATGGTCCTTTGATGCGCGAGCATAGAGGAAGGTCGCACTCTAGATCACGACCTCCTATTCTCATTTCTAGAGATCCGCGACCTTGGACAAGCCTCTTCAAGGCTCCGGTTGGAAGTTCAGATCTTAGCTTGGACTTCTTTGCTCCAGAAACCCAGAATGATCATAAGATTGCTGTGTATGAGACTACTGATTTTGAAGAGCTGGTTAAGACATGATCCATGGCGTTGGTTGGTTATGTGGTCGGTCTAAAGATATCCTATTTTCCGTTATCCTCGTTCATTAAGACTCGATGGGGAACATCAGCATTTGATCTGCATATGCTAGAGAACGGTTTTTTTGTATGCAAACTCTATTCCGAAGAGGATCTGCAACGGATTCTAGAAGGGTTTTGGACCATTCGTGGTCATCCGATGATACTACGACGCATTGGTCCCCTGATGTCCGTTTGGAGTTAGACGACCTCGATCTATTCCATTATGGGTTTCCTTTCATGGTCTTCCCCTGCATCTTTGGAGTCGACGTTTTATTGCTAAGTTATACAGTACCTTGGGATAGCCATTGTATATTGATAAGGCAACAGTAGCGCAGACGAGAATGGCTTTTGCACGTGCATGTGTTATGGTTTCTTCCGATGGCGATCTCCCGGATGAGGTTTATTATAGGGATCTTGAGGGGACCACTCGTAAGGTGCATGTTTCATATTCCTGGAAGCCACAGCGGTGTAAAATTTGTCACTCTTTCGGTCATACACATGGAGCTTGTCAGCAAACGCAAAGAACGATCACTCAGGTTTACCGACAACGTCAAGCAACTCAAGTTGATGCTGCTATGACAACTGATGAACAAGGTGCATCTCCCGAAGCAGTAGCACCGACGATGACGAAAGAGCATTCTTACTCGCTTGGGCAACAACACGGACAAAAGGATACATCAGGAACTTTAATTCTTCCTATTATAGCCCCTTCCACAACAACAATTTCCCAGGCTTCATCTCTTCCTACACCGACAGGAGTTGCTACAACGGGATTCCACGTCCCATCATCATCGTGCTAACCAGATAATGTATCTCAACCAATCCCAACAAACCTCGCCAGTCAAGATATTCAGCCTCATCGTGCTAACCAGGATATTGTGGATATTCAGCCTCAACAACCTTCAACAATCACTGCTAACCTAGATATTTAGGGTATTTCAAAGTTTAAGCATTTGCAAGCTGTGGATGAAGTGGATAAAAATAAAAATAAAGCTTTAAAAGGTAAGGATATTATGCGGGAGGACATTGCAAAACCCAAGGATAAGAAGAAGGATGGAACTGGTAAGTTTCACATACTTCCGTCTACCTAGGAAGAGTCATTTATTTCCTTTCCAATCTGTTTTGATTCTGATGAAGATACTTTGTTGGAATGTTCGTGGGTTGAATAAATTTGAGAAATGTCGACAGCTTAATAGAACAATCAAGTCTGATGCTTGTGATATAGTTATTCTTGTAGAAACAAAAATTAAACCATCTCGGGTTTTGTTCAAAAAGATTTAATATAGCTAGAGGTAGAACTTTTTACCAACAATACTTGTGACACTTATGGTAGAATATGGGTATTATGGCATCCGAACTCTGTTAGTGCTTGCTTTATTTCTGCTACAGAACAATTCATTCACCTTAAAGCCGAGGATAAAAGGAATGGTTGTCAATTCCATATTACTGGTGTATATGCTTCTAACAGTATACAGGAAAGAAATGTTCTATGGAATGATCGATTAACATTGCAAATGGTGTCTTACGTTGCCTTGGATTGTTCTTGGTGACTTGACTTCAATCTGTTCGGTACACACATGAAAAAGTGGGGTAAACCACTTTCAGAGAGCAAGCTTCAAGGTTTTAACGATTACATAGATATTGCTGCATTGATTGATATGGAATCTGAGGTGATTGGCTTTCATGGAGTAATCAAGGTGCCCGCAGGAAAATAATGGCTCGACTTGATAGGTGTCGATTAATCGCGAATGGTTAACGATTTACCCCGATTCACTTCGGAGTATGGATCTCAATTGTTCTCTGATCACTCTTTAATGTATATACATGCAGACAAAGTAATACCCAGAGGCAAGAAACCATTTCGATTCTTTAACATGTGGAGTACCCATCCTCAGTTTCTTGAGGTTATCAGATCTGCTTGGAATGTTAATGTGCATGGATCACCTCCTTACATTTTATGCCAAAAGCTTAAAGCATGTAAAGCAGCACTAAAGGAGTGGAATACAAACACTTTTGGCAATATTATCACCCGAGTTCAGTTAATCAAAAAGAAACTAATGGCGGTGCAACATGAGCTACATCTTCAGCCCTTTGACGAGAATCTTATTTGCAAAGAGGCAGAGGCTAGATCTCAATTCATGCAGGCCCTAAAGCAGGAAGAAAGTTTTGCAAAACAGAAGTCTCGACAGCATTGGCTTACTTTAGTGGATTCCAATACGAAGTTTTTCTATACAGCCATTGCTACTAGAAGGGCTGTTAATTATATCAGAAAATGTAAAGACCAAGATGGTACGCTTATTGAGAATTTGGATGAAGTTAAAGAACACACTGAATAATTTTTTTATTCTTTACTCAATCAGACAAAGCAGCCTAATAATGTTCATGTGGAACCTACTAGAAAGTTTGATTCGGATGACATCACGATTCTTAAAGCACCAATTACAGATGAAGAAGTTGTACGAGTTGTCTTCAAGTCACCAAAGCACAAGAGCCCTGGTCCAGATGGATTTCTAGCTGATTTTTATCAAATTGCATGGCCAATCATTGGAAATGATGTGATTAGAGCTTGTCAAAGCATTTTTTCTCTTCAGTCATATTCTTAAAGCGATAAATTGTACTTTTATTTCTTTGGTTCCTAAGAATGCAGGGGCTGATTCACTAGAGCACTACAGGCCCATTTCTTTATGCAACTTTATTTACAAGATCATCTCCAAGTTGCTTGCAGATCGAATGCAAATGATTATGCATAAGATCATTAGTCATACTCAGGCTGCTTTCATTAAAGGAAGAAGTATACATCACAATATTCTTCTTGCTAACGACTTGGTCAAAGATTTGCACTCCAAATCAAGAGGGACGAAAATATATTTTAAAGCTGACTTACGAAAAGCATTTGATTCAGTTAATCGACAGTTTCTCTACAAGATGCTCCTCAGTTTAAACTTCCTTCAACAATGGGTTAATTGGATTCAGTGCTGCTTGGAAACTCCAAAATTTTCAGTTTTGTTCAATGGTTCCCCCGTTGGCTTCTTTGGGAGTACGAATGACATCCGACAAGGAGATCCACTTTCTCCATATCTTTTTACAATTGTCATGGAAGGACTCAGTTGTATGTTAGAAAAGGCAGTCTTTGATGGTAGCATTAAGGTACCCCATACTGGTTCTATTCATATATCCCACATAACATTTGCAGATGATCTTATTATCTTCCTTCGCAATGACACTACTTCAGTGAAGAATTTGGCTACTATTCTGAAAGATTTTGGTTTGGTTTCTGGCCTTCACCTAAATCTTGCAAAAAGTAAAGTCTATATGGGTTCTTGCGTTGAAGATAAAGACTTTATTATACAAACTCTGGGGGTTAGCGAGGGAAGTCTACCAGTTCCTTATCTGGGTCTCCCACTCTTATCCTTGGCATTCATAAAATTCACTGTCACCTATCCTGCAAAAAATAAAGAATAGAATTTCCTCCGGAAAACTAGACTTCTTTCCAAAGCGAGGACGACTTGAACTCATCCGATCTGTGTTGTTTTCTTATTCTATTTATTGGTCTAATGCATTTCTTCTACCTGTTGGACTTCTTCAGGATTTTGAACGGTTATTGAAGAGCTTTTTCTGGAATGGTATGGATGGAAAGGCAATGCATATGGTCAATTGGGATAGCATTTGTAGACCAAAAGATGAGGGGAGGCTGAATTTGAGAAATCTGAGAGATTGGAATAAAGCTTGTTTGGTACAGAAATTATGGGATCTTTTGCAAAGTAAATCTTTATGGTCACAATGGGTTTCTTCTAGGTACCTATCTAAGGAATCAATATGGGAAGTTTCAACAAGAACATATCATTCTGCTGCATGGAAAGGAATTTTGAAGGCAAGAAACTGGCTAATCAACCACATTTCTTACACAATCTCTTCTGGGACCAGAATTAATATGTGGTATGATCCTTGGGTGAATAGAAAAAGTATATTTCAATTATATGGTGATTGAGTACGAAGAGATCTTGGGGATCCTAAAGATTGGAAGGTTTCTGAGTTCATTGCTAACGGCACCTGGTGTCTTCCTAATCCTATTTCTCCTGATATGCTATCACTTTGGCCGACTATTACAGCTCTTACGATCAGAAATAACTCATCCGATATGCTTAATTGGATTCATGACAATGGAAAGTTTAGTGCTAAATCTGCATAGAATCAAATCAGACAAAGAAATAACAAGTGGATCCCGAGCAGTTGGACATGGGATAGACCAGGCTCACAGAAACTTTCCTTATGCACATGGTAGGCCCTTCTTGCCAAACTACCCACAATGGATAATATGAAGCGAAAAGGTATATATATTGTTAACCGATGCTCTCTTTGTATGCAATAGGAAGAAGATATTGATCATCTTTATTTTGCTTGCGACTACACCAATTGGATATGGGAGGAGATTCTGAAGAGGTTTGAAATCCATAGGCTACCAAGGCCAAACTTGCATCAGGAACTAGAACAACTGCAGCAAAACTTCTCAAAAAAAGGGCTTCTTACACAACTGGCAAAGCTTATCTTCAGATGTACTATTTGGTGGATTTGGAAGGAGAGGTGTAGCAGAATTTTTGAGGGTCACAACACACTCAATGCTCATCTTCTGCTTGAGATACTTAGTGACTCACGATCATGCATGGAGCAGGATTTGGAAATGAGGCATTTAACAAGTAGAGAAAAAGAGATCTTCCTCAGATTCAATTTTACAATTCTTTAATGCTTATTGTCTGATTTTCTACTTTAAAATTGTGATATATTCACCGGTTGTCCAGAATAGTTCGTTGCCTATGGTATTGCTATCGTAGTCATAGTCTACAATATGTGTAGTCATGATTTCTGTTTAACTACTCTCGGAGACGAGTCTGGTGGAGTGAGACCATTCCACCTTTCTGAGGTGGGGTGCATTCTCCTAGACTGCTCTAAGAGATCTCAGGCTTTAGTCTATGGCTTGTGTAGACAAAGCTAATTTGTACAAACTTCATACTAAATCTACTTACATTTACTTACCAAAAAAAAAAAAGAAATGGGCCTGTAATGCTCTAGTGAATCAGCCCTGTATTCTTGAAACTAAAGAAATAAAAGTGCAATTATCTCTTTAAGAATATGTCCTGAAGAAAAAATCTCGACAAGCTTTAATCACGTCATCACCAATGATAGGCCATGCAATTTGATAAAATTCAGCTGGAAATCTATCTGGACCAGGGCTTTTGTGCTTCGGTGACTTAAAGACTACTCTTATAATTTCCTCATCTGTAATTGGTGCATTGAGAATCGCGATGGCATCTGAATCAAGCTTTCTAGTAGGCTCCACCCGAATATTATTAGGTTGCTCCTCTTTATTGAGTAGAGAATAAAAAAATTGTTCAGTGTGTACTTTAACCTCATCCAAGTTCGTAATAAGATTATCGTCGTTATCTTTACATTTCTTGATGCAGTTAATGGCCCTTCTAGTAGCAATGGTAGCATAGAAAAACTTAGTGTTGGAATCCCCTAGAGTAAGCTTGGTCTTTGTCGAGATTTGTTTGCAAAACTTTCCTCCTGCTTTAAGGCTTGCATGAACTAATGCTTGGCTTCTGCCTCTTTACAAATAAGATTCTCATCAAAAGGTTGGAGATGCAGCTCTTGTTGCACTGCCATTAGCTCCTTTTTGCTTAATTTAACTCAGGTGTTAATATTGCCAAAGATGTTTGTATTCCACGCTTAAGTCTTTTTCTGTGCTTTTAGCTTCTGATATAAAATGTACGGAGGGGAACCATGCACAGTAACATTCCAAGCTGATCTGATAATCTTAAGGAACCGAGGATGAGTACTCCACATGTTAAAGAATCTAAATGGTTTCTTGCCTTTGGGCGTTGCTTTGTCTGCGTGTATATACATTGAAGAGTGATCGGAGAATATTCCCGAACATCATACTCCGAAGTGAATCGGGATAAGCATTAGCCATGCATGATTAATCGGACACTGTCAAGTCAAGCCATTATTTTCCTGTGGACAGCACCTTGATTACTCCATGAAAACCAATCCCTCTGATTTCATATCGATCAATGCAAGCAATATCTATGTAATCATTAAAATTCTGAAGCTGGCTTTCTGAAAGTGGTTTGCCCCCCACTTTTTCATTTGTGTACCTAATATTATTAAAGTCACCAAGAACAATCCAAGGTACTGTAAGATAACCATTTGCAATGATATTTAGATCAGTCCATAAAGCATTTCTTTCATGCATACTATTCGAAGCCTATATACCAGTAATATGAAAATGACAGCCATTCTTTTTGTCCTCTACCTTAAGATGGATGAATTGTGCAGTAGCAGAAATAAACCATGCACTAACAGAATTGGGATGCCATAAAACCCATATTCTACCATAAGTGTCACTAGAGTCATTGGTAAGAAGTTCTGCCTCCGGCCATATTAAATTCCTTTGAACACGAACCCGAGATGGTTTAATTTTTGTTTCCACAAGTATAACAATATCACAAGCAGCAAACTTGATTATTCTGTTGAGCTCCCTACATTTTTCAGGTTTATTAAGTCAACGAACATTCCAACATATTATCTTCATCAAAAATAAAACAGAAGGAACCACCGAGAAAGATAAATCGGGATATTAGGAGCTTAGAGACTCGATTTCTCTGGTCACCTAGGGCATTGAGAGAGCATCAACTTCAATTATTTAAATATTCCCAAGCCATGCAACAGAGGATTATTGGATGGCTGGTTGAAAGACTCCCATTCTCCTTTGAATGGCACATCATCTTCATTGCCACATGTTACTCCCAAGCGTTTGGAAGAGGCTGTTGGTGATGCAGAGGTCACTCTCCCTTCGTGGCGGCTTGCCTCGACTCCTATAACCAAAGAACCCTCATTGGAATCTCCCACTCTTATCCACTGGTATTCATAAAATTCACTGTCAGCCTATCCTGCAAAAAATAAAGAATAGAATTTCCTCCTGGAAAACTAGACTTCTTTCCAAAGCAGGACGACTTGAACTCATCCGATCTGTGTTGTTTTCTTATTCTATTTATTGGTCTAATGCATTTCTTCTACCTGTTGGACTTCTTCAGGATATTGAACGGTTATTGAAGAACTTTTTCTGGAATGGTACGGATGGAAAGACAATGCATATGGTCAATTGGGATAGCATTTGTAGACCAAAAGATGAGGGGGGGCTGAATCTGCGAAATCTGAGAGATTGGAATAAAGCTTGTTTGGTATAGAAATTATGGGATCTTTTGCAAAATAAATCTTTATGGTCACAATGGGTTTCTTCTAGGTACCTATCTAAGGAATCAATATGGGAAGTTTCAACAAGAACATATCATTCTGCTGCATGGAAAGGAATTTTGAAGGCAAGAAACTGGCTAATCAACCACATTTCTTACACAATCTCTTCTGGGACCAGAAAAAATATGTGGTATGATCCTTGGGTGAATAGAAAAAGTATATTTCAATTATATGGTGATCGAGTACGAAGAGATCTTGGGGCCCCTAAAGATTGAAAGGTTTCTGAGTTCATTGCTAACGGCACCTGGTGTCTTCCTAATCCTATTTCTCCTGATATGCTATCACTTTGGCCGACTATTACAGCTCTTACGATCAGAAATAACTCATCCGATATGCTTAATTGGATTCATGACAATGGAAAGTTTAGTGCTAAATCTGCATGGAATCAAATCAGACAAAGAAATAACAAGTGGATCCCGAGCAGTTGGACATGGGATAGACCAGGCTCACAGAAACTTTCCTTATGCACATGGCAGGCCCTTCTTGCCAAACTACCCACAATGGATAATATGAAGCGAAAAGGTATATATATTGTTAACCGATGCTCTCTTTGTATGCAATAGGAAGAAGATATTGATCATCTTTATTTTGCTTGTGACTACACCAATTGGATATGGGAGGAGATTCTAAAGAGGTTTGAAATCCATAGGCTACCAAGGCCAAACTTGCATCAGGAACTAGAACAATTTGCAGCCAAAACTTCTCAAGAAAAGGGCTTCTTACACAACTGGCAAAGCTTATCTTCAGATGTACTATTTGGTGGATTTGGAAGGAGAGGTGTAGTAGAATTTTTGAGGGTCACAACACACTCAATGCTCATCTTCTGCTTGAGATACTTAGTGACTCACGATCATGCATGGAGCAGGATTTGGAAATGAGGCATTTAACAAATAGAGAAAAAGAGATCTTCCTCAGATTCAATTTTACAATTCTTTAATGCTTATTGTCTGATTTTCTACCTTAAAATTGTGATATATTCACCGGTTGTCCAGGAATAGTTTCTTCGTTACCTATGGTAGCGTCATAGTCTACAATATGTGTAGTCATGATTTCTGTTTAACTACTCTCGGAGACGAGTCTGGTGGAGTGAGACCATTCCACCTTTCTGAGGTGGGGTGCATTCTCCTAGACTGCTCTAAGAGATCTCAGGCTTTAGTCTATGGCTTGTGTAGACAAAGCTAATTTGTACAAACTTCATACTAAATCTACTTACATTTACTTACCAAAAAAAAAATAAAACAGAAGGAAAGGAAAATAATTCTTCCTAAGTAGAAGGGATCTTAGGAAGTACCTCCTTTTTCTTATCCTTAGATTTCACATTGTCCTCCCGCACCATATCCTTACCTTTCAAGCCTTTATTCTTATTTTTTTCCACTTCATCCACAGCTTGTAAATGTTTAAATTTGAAAGCACCTTGAGCATCTTGGTTAGTTGGATCCATAATGTCCTGCTTGGTAAGGTGTGCAGGGGCATGTGATTGAGACACAATATCCTGGAGAACACGATGAGTGGAACGTGGGATCCCTGTTGACAATATAGGAAGAGATGAAGGTTTCTCTTTCTCCCGTGTGTGAGTAACTGGGAAGAAATTGTTGTTGTGAAAGACTCTGATATATTAGGAAGAGGTAAAGTTCCTGATTTATCTTTCTGATTGTGATGCTGCCCAAGCGAGTCAGAATGCTCGCTCATCTTCACCGATACTACTGCCACTGAAGGAGCCCCGCCTTGCTCATTAGTAGTCAAAATAGTGCTATCAACCCTGTGCTGAGATGACTGGCGTTGGCGATAAACCTTAGTGATTGGTTTCTGAGTTTGCTGACAAGCTCCATGTGCATGACCCAAAGAGTTACAAATCTTACAACGCTGTGGTTTCCAAGAATATGAAACATGTACCTTACGGGTGGTCCCATCAAGATCACGATAAAAAACCTCATTTGGAAGATCACCATCAGAAGAAACCATTACACATGCTCGTGCATAAGCCAATCTAAATCTGCCGCTGCATTGTTGCTTTGTCAATATACAATGGCTATCCCAAGGTGCTACATAACTTAGCAATAAAACGTCGACTCCAAAGATGCAAGGGAAGACCATGAAAGGATACCCATAAAGGAATAGACTGTAGACTGTCTAACTCCAAACGGACATCAGGAGACCAACGTCGTAGAATCATCGGATGGCCACGAATAGTCCAAAACCCTTCAAGGATGCGTTGCAAATCCTCTTCAGAATAGAGTTTGCATATAAAAAAACCATTCTCTAACATATGTAGATCAAATGCCGATGTTCCCCATCGAGTCTTGATGAAGGAGGATAACGGAAAATATGATGTCTTTAAACCGACCACATAACCAACAAGTGCCATGGACCATGTCTTAATCAGCTCTTCAGAATCAACAATCTCGTACGCTGTAATCTTCTGATCAGCCTGAGTTTCTGGAGCAAAGAAATCCAAGCTAAGATCTGAGCTTCCAACCGGGGCCTTGAAGAGGCTTGTCCAAGGTCGAGGATCTCGAGAAATGAGAGTAGGAGGTCGCGATCTAGAGTGCGACCTTCCTCTATGCTGCATCATCAAAGAACCATCTCGTCGAGAAGAAGAAGCAACTTGAGCAGGAAGCCTCATCTTCGAATCAACCCTACCGCCATCGTCACCAGCCATTCTCGAGTTACGTGCTGCCCCAACAAGAGGAGGGCAGAACAGGGGCTGCCCAGCAGCCGCCTCCTGGCGGAGGACAGCAGAGAGGGACGCCGCCTCCTCTCGAGGAGCGCCGCCGCTTAACGCCCAACACCACCGCTGCTGCTTTGCGCTGCCGTCACCGCTTCTCTGTTCCAGAAGAGGAACAAAGGGAGCGGAGCAGAGGCTCCAGTAGAGAGAGGGAGGGAGCGCACCCGAGACACCGCCGCCGCTGCCCAACCAAGCAGCGAGACAACAGCAATCGAGCAGCCGCGCCGCCCCTTTACCCTTCCTTCGTTGCAGCACCCTCACCCGCTAGGAAATAGCCGATATGCAGAACGCTGGCAGCAGGGAGGCGAGGGCACCCTCTAGGAAATAGCCGCCGTGACAGCAGTCGCAGGATCAACCGCCGTCTCCCAGTCGCCCCAATCGCAGCCTCCTTTGTGGTGAGGAGCGATGGGCGAAGGAGCTGCACAACAGCAATCGCCCTTCCTAAACCCCTCTGTTCAGCGCTGGCAGCAGGGAGGCAAGGCGCCGATGACAACCCTCTCCTATATTCCCCTTGCAACGCTAGCAACGAGAGGAGGAGCGATGGCCCTCACACACAGCAGCCTCGCCCGGCCACCGCAGCCAGCTTCTGCACCGAAGACCGCACCGCCCTCGTGCGTGCGAAAGAACTTCTCCTCTGTTCCCCTGCGAAAGAACCAATCGTACTCTTACCACTCTTCTTCGTTGCATGGTGAGTAAATCTTTGAAAGAATGGGATTTGAAGCTTGCGCATGCTGAATTTGCTTACAACCGATCACCAAGTTACACTACTGGACGATTACCATTTGAAGTTGTTTATGGAATCAATCCTCTCACTCCCATCGATTTGATTCCAATTCCATCTGACTCTCAAGTAAACTTTGATGGCAAAGATAGAGCTGAGTCGATGAAGAAGCTTCATGAGCAAATTCGATCAAAGATTGAGAAGGCCTACGAGTCTTACCAGAAGAAAACAAATCAGTTTCGGAAGAAGGCCCAATTTCAAAAGGGTGATCTTATGTGGCTTCACTTAAGGAAGGAGAGATTTCCATCTCGATGCAAGAACAAGCTCATGTCGAAAGCTGATGGTCCGTTTAAAGTTATCAAGAGAATTGGCAAAAATGCTTACAAGATTGATCTTCCTGGAGAATATGGAGTTTCGGCAACTTTTAATGTAGGTGATCTTTCTCCTTACTTGGACGATGATGACTTGTCAGATTTGAGGACAAATCTCAAACAACCGGGAGAATGATGCGGGAGCATCCGAGACTACTGATCCATCCTTAAGTCCTAAGCTGATTCCTTCGGCAAAACAAACACTATCGGTACTTATTCATGCCAAAACTAACTTTGGTTACAACTTACTTCGATGGGATAAGGAATGATGATACCAATATCGCTGATTGGCATTGCTAAGTCATGAGCGTAACTTCCTCAATCCTGGAGTTTGTTTGTTGCTGATTGGAATTGCTGAGTCATGGGCGTAACTTCCTCAATCCTGGAGTTTGTTTGTTGCTGATTGGAATTGCTGAGTCATGGGCGTAACTTCCTCAATCTTGGAGTTTGTTTAGGTAGTTCCGCTATTTCAGTCTAGTTTGTTTGGATAGTTCCCATTGTTTGTTTGGGTAGTTCCACTATTTCAGTCTTGTTTGTTTGGGTAGTTCCTGTTTTCTAAGTCTAATATCTATATAATGAGACATATTCTCATTTGTAAGGGGTGGTTGAATGAATGACAATTCCTCTTGTGAGTTGAATTTTATCTCGATTCTTTATCCAACATCGTTGGTGGTGAATCAAACAGTTCTTTATCCTTGGCTGGTGGGATTTCCTTTAAGACTTGGTGGTGAACTGCCCATTTTCCCGAAATCGCGCAGTTCTGAAAGTTTTCGTTCGGAGTCACTCGCCCACGCCCGCATCACCATGGGTGACGAACAAGTTCCACGAGGCTTGAATTTGGAGCAAGCGCACGACTTGAGGCGAGATCGTGCTATAGAGAATCTCCAAAGGCAAATGGAGAGAGTTCTCAATCTCCTAGAGAACCCGGAGAGACAAGAGCAACCAAAGCAAGGCCCCGATGATCGGCGACACCATGACGAATCAGATTCGCATCATAATTCTAATGATGATTCGATTCATTTGAGGCAACTCTAGTGCTTTTGAGCACCGAGTTCGGAGAAGAAGAAGAAGATACCATGAGAATGACCGTGAGATTAAAGCGGATGCACTGAGTTCGAGGGTAGTCTCAATCGACAACTTTGTTGATTGGCTCCTTGCCATTGAACGAGTTTTTGACTTCAAGTCATACTCGGATGAGAAGAGGTACAAGGTCATTTTGAAACTCACTAAATATGCTTCTCTATGGTGGGAGAATTTAAAGCGCCAATGAGCTAGAGAAGAAAAAGCCGAATCAAGTCTTGAGATAAACTCAAGAAACTTATGAAGAAAAGGTTCTTGCCCGATACCTATAAGCAAGATCTGTTTCTCAAGTTGAATTCCCTAAGACAATAAGGGATGAGTATTGAAGAATATATTCGTGAGTTCGAACAACTCATGATGAGATGCGAAGTTCAGGAAGTTCCCGAGCAAACCATCGCCGATTCCTTGGTGGCATGAATAGGAAATTGCTGACTTGGTTGAACTTCACCTTATTGGTCTTCAAGATGTTTGCAAGCTAGCAATGAAGGTTGAGAAACAACTAAAGAGTAGCAAGAGGTTTTCTTCTAGAACCTCCTCGAAGGGGACATCCTACTTTAGGGGTGCTTCCTCAAGCAAATATGAAGGTGTTTCGTCGAACGCTAAGGGTAAAGAGAAGTTGGTGGAACCCATCAAAGGAACCAGCAAGAAAGTTGATGGTGACACAAGGAAGTGTTTTAAGTGTCATGGCTATGGACATTTGCAAGCTAATTGTCCAAATCGGAGAGTTATGACTCTTCAAGAAATTGAGAAAATCGATTTGGAACTCAAGAGGCCAACGATGAACATGACCAAAATGATTCTGAAGCTGAAGAATCCGAGAATATCATTGAAAAAGCTGATGATGGTGAGTTGTTGGTGATACGGAGAGCATTACATGTTGAGATATCTCCCGAAGAGAATGAGCAAAGGGAGAACATCTTCCACACCCGTTGCATTATTAACGGGAAGGTGTGTATAATGATTATCGATGGAGGAAGCTGCACCAATGTCGCCTCGACAACCATGATTGAAAAACTGAAGCTACCAACATCAAAACATCCTCAACCTTACAAGCTTCAGTGGCTTAGCAAAGGAAGTGATGTGAAGGTAACCAAACGAGCCCTTATATCATTTTCCATTAGGAAGAATTATCAAGATGAAGTTCTATGCGATGTTATTCCCATGGATGCTTGTCACTTGTTGTTAGGTAGACCTTGGCAATATGATAGAAAGGCCGTACATGATGGGCATAAAAACACATACTCTTTTCACAAAGAACGAAAGTGCATTACTCTTGAATCTTTGAAACCGAGCATGATACATCGAAATCAACCTTGGGAAGGGAAACACTAGTAAGGAAAATCTCTTCTTGAGTGAAACACAGAGTTAAGAGAGCCATTACCAAACAGAAAAATGTATTTGCTTTGCTTATGGTTGAGAAAAAGAGTGAGAAAGAGAGACCTATACATCCGAAAATGCATTCCTTGTTAAGAGACTTTCAGCAGATGTGTTCCCCAAGAATTGCCATCTGGATTACCTCCAATAAGAGGTATTGAGCACCAAATTGACTTGCTGCCCGTTGCCCCTCTACCAAACAAAGCAGCATATAGATGCAACCTGGAGGAAACAAAGGAGTTGCAAAGACAAGTCAATGAACTTATTGACAAGGGATATGTTTGAGAAAGTATGAGCCCATGATTCTGCTCCGACTCTACTCGTGCACTCAAAGAAGGAAGGAACATTCAGAATGTGTGTCGATAGTGAGCCATCAACAACATCACTATTAAGTACATGTATCCTATACCTAGACTTGATGATATGCTTGATGAATTATATGGTTCTATATGTGTTTTGAAGATAGATTTGCGAAGTGGCTATCATGATCCGAATGCAGAAAGGAGATGAGTGGAAAATAGCTTTCAAGACTAAGGGAGGTTTATATGAATGGTTGGTTATGCCATTCGGACTTTCTAATGCTCCAAGTAACGTTCATAGGCTTATGAACGAGGTTCTTCGTTCCTTCATTAGTCGATTTGTTGTTGTATACTTTGACGATATCCTTGTTTATAGTCAAAGTGAGGAGGAGCATATTTCTCATTTGAAACAGGTCTTTAAAGCCTTGAGAGAACATAAACTTTATGCCAAAATGGAGAAGTGTGAGTTCTCTTCCAGCATTATATTCCTTGGATATGTGGTTTCGAAAGATGGAATTTCCGTTGATCAATTGAAAGTGGATGCAATGAAAACCTGAGCTTTCCAAATCCATCACCGATGTAAGGAGTTTTCATGGCCTTGCTTCTTCTATTTTCGCTTTGTGAAAAACTTCAGTACAATCATGGCCCCTATCACCGAATGCATGAAGAAGGGTTCTTTGAATGGACAAGAGCTGCTCATGTGCCGCTTTTGAACTCATCAAATCAAGCTATGTGAGTCCCCGTTCTTGCCCTTCCTAATTTTGATAGAGTATTTGAAGTTGAATGTGATGCAAGTGGAGTTGGCATTGGAGCTGTTCTTGTTCAAGAACAAAGGCCATTGGCATATTTCAATGAAAAGTTAACCGATTCAAAGAAGAACTACTCAACTTATGATAAGGAGTTCTACGCCATTGTGAGAGCTCTTGATCATTGGAGTCACTATTTAAGGCCTAAACAGTTTGTACTTCATTCTCACCATGAGGCTTTGAAGTTTATTAGTGGCCAATGCAAGCTCAACTCAAGGCATGCCAAATGGGTAGAATTTCTTTAATCCTTTTTTTTCGTTTCGAAATATAAAGCTGGCCATACTAATGTTGTTGCAGATGCTTTATCAAGAAGATACTCTATGCTTGCTGTTCTTGATTCTAGAATTTTTGGTTTTCAATCCATGAAAGAACTATATTCTGAAGACCCGGAGTTCTCTACTATTATCGATAGTTGCAAACATGGAATTCAAGGTACATATTCTGTCCAAAATGGTTTTCTTTTCAAGGGAAATCGATTATGTGTGCCGAAGAGTTCATTTAGAGAATTGTTAATCCGAGAAGCACATGGTGGAAGCAATTTGGTCACTTAAGCATGAACAAAACTCTTGAAATCCTTCAAGAGCACTTTTATTGGCCAAAGATGAGTGGAGACGCATACTCTGTCATCTTGAAGTGTGCAACTTGTCAAAGAGCAAAGAGTCATTTCCACCAAGGGCTGATACTCCCTTCCAAAGTACTCATTACAAGACCTTGGGAAGATGTGAGCATGGATTTTATTATGGCTCTTCCAAGAACTCGAGAGGGAAAAGATGCCATTATGGTGGTTGTTGATCGGTTTTCTAAAATGGCCCATTTTATTCCATGCCACAAGACGGATGATGCATCTCATGTGGGTGATCTTTATTTCAAGGAGACCATTCGCCTTCATGGAGTACCAAAGACCATTGTATCTGATCGTGATTCTAAATTTTTAAGTTATTTCTGGAAGACCTTATGGAGAATGCTTGGAACCAGACTTCTATTCAGCACCACTTGTCATCCTCAAACCGATGGCCAAACGGAGGTAACCAATCGCACTCTCACTACGTTACTTCGAGGAATGGTTAGTAAATCCTCAAAAGATTGGGATTTGAAGCTTGCACATGCTTTGAGTTCGCTTATAATCGATTTCGAGTTATACTACCTGGTCGATCACCCTTCGAAATTGTGTATGGAATCAATCCACTCACATCGATTGATTTAATTCCTATTCCATCCAATTCACAAGTGAACTTTGATAGCAAAGAGCGAGCTGAATCAATAAAAAAACTCCATGAGCAGATTCGAAGTAAGATCGAGAAGGCTAACGAGTCTTATAGGAAGAAAGCTAATAAACATCTGAGGAAGACTCATTTCCAACCAGGTGATCTTGTGTGGTTACATTTAAGGAAGGAAAGATTTCCTTCTCGGTGGAAGAATAAGCTTATGCCAGAGGTGATGGTCCATTTGAAGTCTGAAAAGAGAGAATTGGCGAAAATGCTTACAAGATTGATCTTCCCGAGATCTTTATGGAGTTTCGACAACTTTTAATCTAGGTGATCTTTCTCCTTACTTGGACGATGATGACTTGTCAAATTTGAGGACAAATCTCAAACAACCCGGGGAGAATGATGCGGGAGCATCCGAGACTACTAATCAATCCTTAAGTCCTGAATGATTCCGGCAAAACAAACACTATCGGTACTCATTCATGCCACAACTCCGATTACAACTTATTTCAATGGGATAAGGAATGATGATACCAATATCAAAAGCGTATCGATTGATGCTATATCAAAGGGGAGTTATTCAGATAAGTTCCAAAGTGATTTAATGCTCTTTGGAAGTAGATATTTGCTGGTTATTGTTAGTGAACGAATTTTATCTCCTAGTCTTGTTAGTCTTGTTAGTCTTTATTGTTTGGGTAGTTCCCATGTTATTTTCTAAGTCTAATATCTATATAATGAGACATATTCTCATTTGTAAGGGGACTGGTTGAATAAATGAAAATTCATCTTGTGAGTTGAATTTTATCTCTATTCTTTTTTTTTTTGGTAAGTAAATGTAAGTAGATTTAGTATGAAGTTTGTACAAATTAGCTTTGTCTACACAAGCCATAGACTAAAGCCCTGAGATCTCTTAGAGAGTCTAGGAGAATGCACCCCACCTCGTAAAGGTGGAATGGTCTCACTCCACCGCACTCATCTCCGAGAGTAGTTAAACAGAAATCATGACTACACATATTATAGACTATGACGCTACCATAGGCAACGAACTATTCCTGGACAACCGGTGAATATATCACAATTTTAAAGCAGAAAATCAGACAATAAGCATTAAAGAATTGTAAAATTGAATCTGAGAAAGATCTCTTTTTCTCTACTTGTTAAATGCCTCATTTCCAAATCCTGCTCCATGCATGATCGTGAGTCACTAAGTATCTCAAGTAGAAGATGAGCATTGAGTGTGTTGTGACCCTCAAAAATTCTGCTACACCTCTCCTTCCAAATCCACCAAATAGTACATCTGAAGATAAACTTTGCCAGTTGTGTAAGAAGCTCTTTTCTTGAAAAGTTTTGCTACAGCTGTTCTAGTTCCTGATGCAAGTTTGGCCTTGGTAGCCTATGGATTTCAAACCTCTTTAGAATCTCCTCCCATATCCAATTAGTGTAGTCGCAAGCAAAATAAAGATGATCAATATCTTCTTCCTGTTACATACAAAGAGAGCATCGGTTAACAATATATATACCTTTTCGCTTCATATTATCCATTGTGAGTAGTTTGGCAAGAAGGGCCTGCCATGTGCATAAGGAATGTCTCTGTGAGCCTGGTCTATCCCATGTCCAACTGCTCGGGATCCACTTGTTATTTCTTTGTCTGATTTGATTCCATGCAGATTTAGCACTAAACTTTCCATTGTCATGAATCCAATTAAGCATATCGGATGAGTTATTTCTGATCGGAAGAGCTGTAATAGTCGGCCAAAGTGATAGCATATCAGAAGAAATAGGAGTAGGAAGGCACCAGGTGCCGTTAGCAATGAACTCAGAAACCTTCCAATCTTTAGGAGCCCCAAGATCTCTTCGTACTCGATCACCATATAATTGAAATATACTTTTTCCATTCACCCAAGGATCATACCACATATTAATTTTGATCCCAGAAGAGATTGTGTAAGAAATGTGGTTGATTAGCCAGTTTCTTGCCTTCAAAATTCCTTTCCATGCAGCAGAATGATATGTTCTTGTTGAAACTTCCCATATTGATTCCTTAGATAGGTACCTAGAAGAAACCCATTGTGACCATAAAGATTTATTTTGCAAAAGATCCCATAATTTTTGTACCAAACAAGCTTTATTCCAATCTCTCAGATTTCGCAGATTCAGCCCCCCCTCATCTTTTGGTCTACAAATGCTATCCTAATTGACCATATGCATTGCCTTTCTATCCGTACCATTCCAGAAAAAGCTCTTCAATAACCGTTCAATATCCTGAAGAAGTCCAACAGGTAGAAGAAATGCATTAAACCAATAAATAGAATAAGAAAACAAATACAGATCGGATGAGTTCAAGTCGTCCTGCTTTGGAAAGAAGTCTAGTTTTCTAGGAGGAAATTCTATTCTTTATTTTTTTCAGGATAGGCTGACAGTGAATTTTATGAATGCCAGTGGATAAGAGTGGGAGACCCAGATAAGGAACCTGGTAGACTTCCTCGCTAACCCCCAGAGTTTGTATAATAAAGTCTTTATCTTCAACGCAAGAACCCATATAGACTTTACTTTTTGCATGATTTAGGTGAAGGCCAGAAACCAAACCAAAATCTTTCAGAATAGTAGCCAAATTCTTCATCAAGTAGTGTCATTACGAAGGAAGATAATAAGATCATCTCGCAAATGTTATGTGGGATATATGAATAGAACAAGATGGGGTACCTTAATGCTACCATCGAGAGATTGCCTTTTCTAACATACAATTGAGTCCTTCCATGACAATTGTAAAAGATATGGAGAAAGTGGATCTCCTTGTAGGATGCCATTCGTACTCCCAAAGAAGCCAAGGGGAACCATTGAACAAAATCAAAATTTTGGAGTTTCAAGCAAGATCGAATCCAATTAACCCATTGTTGAGGGAAGTTCAAATTGAGGAGCATCTTGTAGAGAAACTGTCGATTAACTGAATCAAATGCTTTTCGTAAGTCAGCTTTAAAACATATTTTCGTTCCTCTTGATTTGGAGAGCAAATCTTTGACCAAGTCGTTAGCAAGAAGAATATTATGATGTATACTTCTCCCTTTAATGAAAGCAGCTTGAGTATGACTAATGATCTTATGCATAATCATTTGCATTCGATCGACAAGCAACTTGGAGATGATCTTGTAAATAAAGTTGCATAAAGAAATGGGCCTGTAGTGCTCTAGTGAATCCCCTGCATTCTTAGGAACCAAAGAAATAAAAATACAATTTATCGCTTTAAGAATATGACCTGAAGAGAAAAAATGCTGACAAGCTCTAATCACATCATTTCCAATGATTGGTCATGCTTTGATAAAAATCAGCTGGAAATCCATCTAGACTAGGGCTCTTGTGCTTTGGTGACTTGAAGACAACTCGTACAACTTCTTCATTTGTAATTGGTGCATTAAGAATCATGATGTCATCCGAATCAAGCTTTCTAGTAGGTGGTTCCACATGAACATTATTAGGCTGCTCTGTTTGATTGAGTAAAGAATAAAAAAATTATTCAGTGTGTGCTTTAACTTCATCCAAATTCTCAATAAGCGTACCATCTTGGTCTTTATATTTTCTGATACAATTAACAGCCCTTCTAGTAGCAATGACTGTATAGAAAAACTTCGTATCGAGACTTCTGTTTTGCAAAACTTTCTTCCTGCTTTAGGGCCTGCATGAATTGAGATCTAGCCTCTGCCTCTTTGCAAATAAGATTCTCGTCAAAGGGCTGAAGATGTAGCTCATGTTGCACCGCCATTAGTTTCTTTTTGATTAATTGAACTCGGGTGATAATATTGCCAAAAGTGTTTGTATTCCACTCCTTTTGTCGCTTTACATGCTTTAAGCTTTTGGCATAAAATGTAAGGAGGTGATCCATGCACATTAACATTCCAAGCAGATCTGATAACCTCAAGAAACTGAGGATGGGTACTCCACATGTTAAAGAATCGAAATGGTTTCTTGCCTCTGGGTATTACTTTGTCTGCATGTATATACATTAAAGAGTGATCAAGAGAACAATTGAGATCAATACTCCGAAGTGAATCAGGGTAAACTGTTAACCATTCACGATTAATCAGACACCTATCAAGTCGAGCCATTATTTTCCTGTGAGCAGCACCTTGATTACTCCATGAAAGCCAATCACCTACAGATTTCATATCAATCAATGCAACAATATCTATGTAATCATTAAAACCTTGAATCTTGCTCTCTGAAAGTGGTTTACCCCCCACTTTTTCATGTGTGTACCGAACAAGATTGAAGTCACCAAGAACAATCCAAGGCACTGTAAGACAGTCATTTGCAATGTTAATCAGATCATTCCATAGAACATTTCTTTCCTGCATACTATTAGAAGCATATACACCAGTAATATGGAATTGACAACCATTCCTTTTATCCTCAGCTTTAAGGTCGATGAATTGTTCTGTAGCAGAAATAAAGCAAGCACTAACAGAGTTCGGATGCCATAATACCCATATTCTACCATAAGTGTCACAAGTATTGTTGGTAAAAAGTTCTGCCTCTGGCCATATTAAATCTTTTTTAACACAAACCCGAGATGGTTTAATTTTTGTTTCCACAAGAATAACAATATCACAAGCATCAGACTTGATTGTTCTATTAAGCTCTCGACATTTCTCAAATTTATTCAGCCCACGAACATTCCAACAAAGTATCTTCATCAGAATCAAAACAGGTTGGAAAGGAAATAAATGACAATTCCTAGGTAGACGGAAGTATATGCAACTTACCAGTTCCATCCTTCTTCTTATCCTTGGGTTTTGCAATGTCCTCCCACATAATATCCTTACCTTTTAAAGCTTTATTTCTATTTTTATCCACTTCATCCACAGCTTCCAAATTTTTAAACTTTGAAATACCCAAAGTATCTAGGTTGACAGTGTTTGTTGAAGGTTGTTGAGGCTGAATATCCTGACTGGCGAAGTTTGTTGGGATTACAATATCCTGGTTAGCACAATGAGTAGGATGTGGGATCCCCGTTGCAGTAGTTCCTGTCGATGTAGGAAGAGACGAAGGTTTCTCGTTCTCCTGTGCATGGGTAACCTGAGAAACTGTTGTTGTGACAGACTCTGATATATTAGGAAGAGGTAAAGTTTTTTATCTCATGGTGAGCACAAAGCGAACTATTCTTTCACCTTTTATCTCGATTCTTTATCCAACATCGTTGGTGGTAAGGTTACACAACTTCTGGGATGATTTTCTCTCTCTAGGTGAGAGCTTCTCTCTCTAGGCGATTCTCTTCTCTCTCTAGGGTGAGAAGAGGCGGTGTGGATCTGCTTCTTCTCCCTTGGGTGGTGGTTCTTCCCTTCCTCCATGTGGTGTAGGAACTCGCTGCTGCTACACAGCTATGAGATTGACTGCGTTGGGAGAAAGAGAAGCCACGGAGAAGGCTAGGGCAAGAAGAGGCGGCGGCTGCTGGGCGGCAGTTCTCCCCTGTTCTACGCTTGGAGAGCAGGAAAGCTACATTGGTGGATCTTCCCTTGGGCGATTCGGCCGCGTTGCAGAAGGCCTGCATCGGTGGATCTCGCTTCTCCTTGGGCGATTTCACGGTGCCGTTGCTCTTCCGCTTGGGCGGACAAGGAGGGCGCCGCTTCTGCAATCCCTAGGGGGCGCTCCCTCCCTCGCCTTTTTCTACTGCTGCACGAAGGGATCTTCTTCTGAACGGAGGAGGAGAGGGCTGCGACGGCATCGCTACTTCCCTAGGACGCGCTCCCTCCCTCGCCTCTCTCTGTTGCTGCACGAAGGGGAATAGGGCCTTTTCTGCTCTTCTTCTGAATGGTGGAGGAGAGGGCTACGGAAGAGGAGAGGGCTTGATTGGGGCTGCGGCCGTGGCTTCTCCTAGGGTGAGGGCGCCGCGCCGGGCGGCGAGACAGGCGACATCGAGGCGGCGGGCCGCTGTGAAAGGGGTGGTGGCTTCCTCGTGCGCAGGGTCTACTCCCAAATCTCTGCATCGCCCCCTTTCCTAGGGTGACTGAATAGAGGAGGGAGATTCTGAACACCCCTGCTCTTGTGACTTCGCAGCCTCTATGCTGCATGGGGGGCAAGTGATGGTCC